>QLPA01000920.1:0-12598 GCA_003313945.1 Lactifluus pinguis
GTGAGCGGGCACGTAGATGTGATGGGAATCCAAATAGCACAGTTGGCGGTGGAAGTCCGTCATCTGCAGCCACCGGCAGTACAGAGTCGTTGATCTTTGGGTGCAGCGCACCAGTGACAGTGTAGTAATCAGAGGCCGGGCTGGCAGGATTTGCCGGTGGGCGAGGCGGTGTGGGCTCCTGATAAGTCACGGCCGCAGCAACACGTTGGGTGCCTCAAATGTGATGCGGTACCGGTCTTTCTCTGACAAACCTTCTGTCTGAAAAAAACTCCGGGCTAGGCACCCAGGGGGGTTGAAGGTCGTCTGAGCCTGGACCAGAAGAGTGGTCAATGTCACCGGGGTACGGCACAAACAGAAGAGTCAGATGGCAAGCCTGAGGACATCAAAGGCATGACCCCATCTGAAGAGCCAAAGTAGGCCTCATGACGCTGTTGGACTGCTCTTGTCGCATCCTGGTGAAAGACGAGGGGCGCCGGAACGTGGGAAACGCGAGAGGGCGAAAAATACGAGAGGCACAACAAATACGAGGCGCGAGAGGCGCGGGAAACGCGAGAGGCACGAAAACGCGGGAAAGACGAGGGGCGTGAGAGGCGCGGGAAAAGCGGGAAACGCAGGGCGCAAGGTGCGGGAAGCGCAGGAGGTGCGGAGGCAGCAGCGGAGGAGATGGAAGTAGCCCAGGAGGCCCAGGAGGAGGGGTGCAGGCGATGCAGGCAGCGGCACGGGAGGAGGCGGCGGAGGCGAAGGCGAAAAAATAAATTGAGGACACGTTGGGGTGGGGCAAGCAGCGTGACAACATACCGGGGGGGAGGTGAAGAAGGCGTCAGCGCAGGAAGCATGACGCTGTGGACCGACTAGTGAGTCCAGGAGGCGCGCGATGTGGAGGGGACGAAGGAGGGGGATATAAGCGATCGGAACTCACCTTTGTCGAGCGAAAGAGGTGTCGACGCTGCAGAAATGGAAGGGGCAAGGGGCGCAGGAACCGTGGGAGATGCGGGCGGCCCAGGAGGCGAGGGAAGCGCAGGAGGTGGGTTGGTAGCAGCGGAGGAGACGGAAATGGCCCAGGAGGATGTGCAGGCGGTGCAGGCAGCGGCACGGGAGGAGGCAGCGGAGGCGAAGGCGAAAAAAAAAAAAATGAGGACGCGTTGGGGTGGGGCAAGCAGCGAGACAACGTACCGGAGGGGTGGTGAAGAAGGCGTCAGCGCAGGCAGCATGACACCGTGGACCGCCCGGCAGTGCTAGTGAGTCCAGGAGGCGCACGATGTGGAGGAGGCAAAGCGGTGGAGGCGGTGGAGGCGTAGGAGGATGCAGCAGAGGCTGAGGCAGAGGTGAGGAGACGGAGGAAGCAGCCGTGGGACGCGTTGGGGCGGGGCAGTTTAATAATGTATAGGAGGAGACGCAGTCGCGGTGGCAAGAAGGCGGCGGTGACGTGTGTGGTGGCGCCAGACGGGGAGCGGCGGTGGCGACAGAGGGGGACAGAGGCAGAGGGAGGCGCAGAGAGGTAACTTACGAAAATCAACATTGTCACGTGATTGGTGCACCACTGGAACGACTTAGTGAAATTTTGACTTGGCGAAATTTTGACTTAGCGAAAATTTCATGACTTGGCAATATTTTTCAGACTTTAAGTAAATTATGTGATAGTTAAGTGACTGGTAAGCACTGTAAGCAGTCAACCATGTTTTTAAGTAACAACTAAGCAAACACAATAACTAGTAAGCAGTGAACCAATTGTTTTAAGTGATTTTAAGTAATACTTAAGCAACACCTGATAATCAAGCAAATGAATACAACTGGTAAGTGCTGTAAGCAGTCATGAAGATGTCTTAAGTGGAATTAAGTACATAGATATGATTGGTAAGCAGTTGGTTAAAAATCACGTGACCACTTTCCTTAAAAAATGGGCATCACTTAACTTTGCTTAGTTGTGCTTAAATGACTCAATTATCTTAAGCATTGCTTAAAGTACTTAAAACTACTTAAAAAGTGATTTTAAGCTGATTTTAAGCTGATTTTAAGTAAAATGTTTTAAGTGACTTTAAGTGACTTTAAGCTGCTTGGACATTTTGCTGATGAGCAAAGAGGAGGGGACGTCGTTGTTGTTGTGAGGAAGCTGCGGGAGCCAGGACGGGGGAGGGGAAAGGGGAGGGAACATCTGATGTCGTTGATCGAGTTGTACGGCAGCTACGCTCGGCAATCCCTGAGAAGACATCAAGCGTCGGGTTCGTATCGAGCAACGTGCCGCGATTCCGCGAAGGTCGGGGAAGTATGATAAGAGTATCTGTGGATCAAGTTCGCCTTGGAAGAAGCAAAAGCCAAACCGTGTATAATGAGGAAGAGGTGGATAGTTCGGCTGTGTCAATTCCGTAAGCAATTCGAGCAGAATGATGTCAACATGCGGCAGTGTTTCAATGGAAAAGGCAAACATCATCGTCTGCATAGACTTCAAAGAGGCAGGTGCAAATTTCGATGGGCACGAATCGCTGTAAAACCGGTGACTCAGAAATATGAAAAGGGGGAAAAGGAATGTACTGTTTTCCTATGTCCTCCACGACGAGCCTGTCCTGATAGTCTCATTATTTGGTTCGATCCTGAGTGCCATTTGGAGGTCTGCAAGTGATGAGTTAGCCCCAAGAAAGTAAACATTCCGAAGCGAATTGTACATCGACCACATACCAATGTGGGTCTCATCAAGTTTCTTGAGAGTAGCCTGCACCTGTGATCAGCAAAAGAATGCTAGAAGGGATCAAAGTGAGAAGGCAACTGTGGGAGTGGATGAAAGATGGAAGAATGACTCAAAAGCAAACCAACTGAGGACAATGGGAGGTTTTGCAGCGTTGTGCAGACACAAATGTGGTGTCATGTGTCAAAGCCGCAAATAGCGACACGACTTGGTGACAACTGAGTCTGCCTCAGGCTGCCTGTGGGCTCATTCTCCAATTTACTTTTCCTGCCTTCCCAGTGATAGTAACTCCTCTCAACATGGTCCCAACACATCCCAATAGCTAGTATAATGCTTCAAGTTGTTCAATTAAATTTTAAACCTTGTGGAGTCACTAGAGGTCTATGAGAGGTCTACCTGACTCTGCCATTGTGCTACCACTCTACCCAATCATGTGACCATCAGGTAGCCAAACCATTTTCCTGATGTGTACCACCAATGTTGGCAGTGCCAATTAACGTTCAATATATTATCTTCATATTGAGCCGGCTCTGCCAGCTGATAAAGATGAAATATGTTGAGAAGCACGTCGTTGTTGAGGATATGGATAGGCGAGTGAGGTCTACTGTACCATTTCATTCAATTCGGCAGGCCCTGTGACGTGTGACGCTGCTGCTGAAATTATGGTTTCGGCAGCCTGCTAGTTCCACCGTGACATGGACATTTTTTCGGCAACCACACACTTTTTTTTTATATATAAGTTCAAAAATATATGTAACCTAATCTTCAAGGATGGAAGATGAAGCAAATGCAACGATAATTGTTGAGATGAAGAGTTTATCAAATTTGTACCTAAATAGATATAGGGATACCAGACTTGTGCTGGACCGCTCATTACACTGCTGAATTTTCAAATCCCATCGTCATCATTCCATCGTTCTCAACAAAAATGGCCAAGGATCCTCATCTGCCACAAATCCCATGCAAAATACAGAAAGAAATACTCCCTGACAAGAACTTATCTATCCTTGACATCTTGAAATTTCGCCTCCCTGCCATGGCTTGTTCCGTCAATGGATCTTTCAACCACTCCCAAAAACTCCTTTCCACCCTCACACCCACTATCACAAACATCACGGAAATCCAGACTATACCAACGCCACCCCTTGCCATACTCAATGAGCTGGTTAAAGCACCAGAACTATTGTCATCACAGTCAGTCCTCTGTCTGCATGCACCAGGATTTATCATGGAACGATTACCGATGTGGACCCTTTCCTATTGGGTGCAAGTCTTTCACCTGCGACCACTGAAAAAGAAATGGTTAGATGCAGAGGAAAGTCTACAGAAACGGAGTCATGGCAAGCAGCATACTGATGACACAAAAGCATTGGTTATGTTATATTTCCGTGCATCGAACAGTTTCTCATCGCATGCTCCGGGCCGTCTGCCCCATACGTGCTTCTTTTCATCTTACGTGTTATGATTCCGGGCAATCATACATGTTCGCACCACGTGTCCCGGACCGTCATGTTCCGTATGTGCTTCTTTTTTTGTTTACGTCAATGCCTCGTGTTATGATGGACATCTGATCGATCTCGCGATCGATCTTGCCTCATTACATACGTCTCGTTTCCGCACCGATCACAGTACGTCACTGCTTCTTTGATCGGACTTATCTAGCACCGTACTGCCTCAAGCAGTCTGATGGACAGCCACGCGATGACTTGCTGATTCGCGTCTGATCCTGCAAGAACAGAAAAGCAGTACGAGGACCGTCCACAGCCCCTATGGCTGCAGAGCTGTGTTAGCGATGTTTCGTATCGTCTTATTTACTTTCGGCTATGATGTCATTATGTATTTAAGTCGCGTTGAGGCGACTACTGGGACCTTAAGTCTCAGTTTTGTTTCACAATACCAAGTCTGTTTGATACAGTCAGAATTATTGCGTTGAAACTAAGGAATATCTGAGAGACCCTTCTACATCTAAAGCAAGTTTGACTTTGCCGCTTGCAAAGTCTTCACTGTCTTGAATCGTAAGTCGAAAGTTAACGTTAGGAGCACTTAGCTCAAAGGTCCCACTTGGAACCTTAACACAAACTGAGACTTCTTGAATCCCTTAAGTGGGCAGAACCGATTGGACTAGTGCTTTTCCGTAAAGTAAAGCAAAACGCTCTAAAGTGATACATAGCGATATCATCTTAGAAGACATCTGAGAATACGACGACGTCATACACCCGCGATCGTAATCTAAGATATAGAACACTGAACAAACCTTTGAAAGTCTACGTCCTGGTGATTTGAGACAAGTAAGAGTACTGCGAGCATGATGATATCAGCCGACAGTGAACAAGAAGGATATGGAACCCCCAGTCCGCAAGAACGATACATCGCACCTAGTATTGGCAGCTCGAACTGATTCCAGGTGTTGGGAGATGCATCACCAATACGATCACCCGAAGAGGCAATGACGACAGCCAATCGGGACGAACTCCTAGCAAGCGTGACGAACAGACTGGAGCAGGCCTCCAACTCATCTGCGTCATCTTCAGGAGATTCAGATGGAACAACGTTCAATGAAGGGTTGAATCTAATTAGTAAGAAGATTACCCCCGAGCAAGTAGAACGAGTGAGACAAGCTCTTGTCCCACAAGAAAAGAAACCGACATTAGCAGATCTGCATCTACGGATTGCGCAGGGTGTGCAACCACCCCAAGTAGATGTAGATAAGTCATGGGATTATGAAGGCGCAGGAGCAGCACTGGCTACCATGACCAAGGATGGTATAGACATGTTGGATGCACAAAATCTATTACCATCATGGCACCCACGTCAAGCAATGAAACTATACTCTATGACGCTCAGTAGAACTGCCGCAGGAACATCACAAGCTACTGGATTCGTCCCCGCTCTAACGGACCTAGGACCCACGATAGGACATGGGGGAAACACGCCAACAGGAGGCAACACCCCACGAGGGAGTGCACATGGAGGGTGCACCCCTGGAAATGGAGGCGGTCTCTTTGGTGGCGGAGGAGGAGGCGGTAGCGGTGGCAATTCCCCTGGTGGCGGTGGGGGTGGCCCCCACGGTAATGGAGGCGGTCCCCCTGGTGGCGGTGATGGTGGTGGAGGCCCACCACCTGGGGGATTTGTCCCAGGGGCACACGTCCCACTGGCCATTCCCGGAAACGTACCAGCAGCCGGAGGATCCTTGATGGGAGAAAGCCCAGGGATCTTTAGCGGCGACAGAACCCAGTCTGAAGCATTCATGAGGAAATTCATGAATTATCGATGGCTCAACAGAGCTAATCCAGTAATGGAGAACCCGATCAATTGAATCCTATTATTTGTGAGCTTCTGCAAAGGACCGAAGATTGACCGATGGGCCTCACAAAAAGTAGACCAAGCAGTGAATGCGTTACAACAAGGAATCCTGCCCAACAACGAAATAACATGGCAGGCATTCTATAACACATTCCTGGAAGACTTCCGTGACACGTCAAAAAAGGAAGACGCTCTCACACAATTCTTAGATCTTAAGATGAAAGGAGACGATCTAGATGACTACACCACGACGTTCAACGACCTCATGTACCTCGTTGGATGGGAACCAACAAGTCATGCTACAGCTATGAAGTATCGCATGGGTCTGAAGAAAGCCCTGCACACAAATATAATGCGCCTACAAGTCCCTAGACCGGAGACACTCGAACAGTGGCAAGCTGCAGCACGCACGCACCATGCACGATGGAAAGAAGAAATCTTATTCAATAATATCCATGGGGATGGGAAGTCCAACTCTATGGGACGTCTCGTACAAATAATTGGCCAAGGGCAAGGCCAGCGCCGACAAAATCAAAATCAGAATCAAGGGAGACGATCTAATCCACAGCGTCAATACGTCACACCTCGAGGAGATTCGGACGCTATGGATGTAGATGTCATCCGAACCCGTAGTTTCACTCCTGAACAAGAGAAGCTCTACAAAGAAGGTCGCTGCTTCCTTTGCAAGGAACTAGGCCACATGTCGCGCAACTGTCCGAAAAATCCAAAGAAAGGACAAATGCGCGCACGAATCACTGAGGTGAAGGAAGAGACTCCTCCTGCTACCGAAGTGAAGGGAGAACCGTTCGACGCCAGCAAGTACGCCGACGTACTCATGAAACTCAGCGACGAAGAACGAGAGAATATCATCGCCCACTGGGCTGCACAAGACGCGAGTTTTTAGAGGGTCCTAATACGTCCGCCTGGATTAGGACCGTACTTCCAACAAGTTTGTATTTAAATCGCATTGGTTCAATGACAGTTCCTATTTATTTTACAAACTCGGATGGCGGAGAAAAAGAAGAATGTGCACTAGTAGACAGTGGTGCCACAGAAAACTTCCTGGATAACCGCACCCTTGAAAGGTGGGGAGTAGGGACCAAGAAGCTTGAAGTACCAAGACCAGTGTTCAACGTAGACGGTACTGAAAATCGAACGGGACGAGTAACGCAGTACTGCGTCCTGAATGTGTCCATTGGAGAAGTGACAAAGAAACTAACCTTCTACGTCACTGAGTTGGGATCAGACCGTATCATCCTAGGCTACCCATGGCTCGAAGCGTTTGAGCCACAATTTGACTGGAAGAAGGGCACGGTTGCTGAAAGCACACCAAAAATTGTAATACGAACAACCTTCGCCCACTTCTTAAAGAAACTCATCGACTCAGCCGATGCAGCAAAGATAGGACCTGCACGAATGAGGAAGATAGCGTTCCTCCAGGAAGCAGCCTTTAGCGATAAGAAGACGAACAAAGCCCAAGAGTGGGCCATTAAGGACGCGCAAAAAACAGCCAGTGAAAGTGTGGCTGTCCAAGGTATACCACCTGAATATCAATGCCACGCATATGTGTTCGATGAGAAGGCGGCCCAACGCTTCCCACCATCGCGTGGACCACATGATATGAAGATCGAATTGAAATCGAATGCTCCATACACCTTAAATTGCAAGGTATATCCACTTACAGAACCAGAGCGCAAAATTACGTGAGAGTTTCTTGAGGAACACGAGAAGAAGGGATACATCGAGAAGACGGCATCTCACTACTCGTCCCCCTGGTTCCTCATCGACAAAAAGGATGGATCTAAACGACCAGTACAAGACTACCGAAAGGTGAATGAAGTCACCGTACCAGACGTCTATCCCTTACCACGAATAGAAACGATCTTAGAACAGTTGCACGGAAAGACACTGTTCACTGCACTAGACATTCGATGGGGATACCACAACATACGCATACGGGATGAAGACCAATGGAAGGCAGCCTTTAAAACGCCTTACGGACTATTCAAACCAAAGGTAATGTTCTTTGGCTTGCGAAATTCCCCGGCTACCTTCCAGCGATTTATGAATGACGCCTTTGGAGACCTACTTAACAAATACCCCGGAAGAATTTTTATCTATATGGACGACATCCTTATTTGCACTAATAACCTCGAAGAACTCAGAGAAATTACGCATGCAGTACTGGATCGAGCAGCGGAACTCTCATTATTCTTCAAACCGTCTATATCAGCAAAAGTCGATGTTGCTTAATTGGTGCTTAATGTGCTTATTAAGCACATTAAGCACAAATTAAGCAAGAAATGGTTAAGCAGGTTACATCAGGAAAACCCCCTTTTGCTTAATGGTGCTTAGAGGTCTTAATGGCCTTAAATTTACTTTTTTGCTTAATTTTGCTTAATAGAATTTGTGTTTAAGCACCATTAAGCAACTTAAGTACACTTAACATGCTCAGCATAATTAAGACTGGCATTAAGCATGCTCAGTATGCTCAGCACAATTAAGACTGACATTAAGCTCACTCAACATATTTAAGCAACTAACGAAAATTTAAGGGGTTTTTAATCATGCTAAGCAAACAAATATAATTTACATAATCTAACTAATCAGAAATTTTGCAACTCGTGAAAATTTTGCTAAGTCTGGAGGCCAAGAAAGGAAAAGTGATAACGTAACTTGATTACTAACATCTGTCATCGGCGGGCGTCGCATATGCAAGCAAGGTACAGTCGAACCCCTCTTAACCCATACCCCTCGGTGGACGGCCCAGGGTATGGGTTATGAGGGGTTATGGGTTTTGAGGGGTATGCTAAAAATAGGGTTGAAAAATCACGGAAAGGCTTTTGAGAACCAAGGATGGAGAAGCATGTTGCGCAGTGGCCCCTCACGGAGTTCTATAACCAGCTTGACCTCACTATTCGAAGGGGACATAGAACTGAATGACTCGGATGTTCGTATGTCTGAGGAACGATCTCCCGTATGACTCGGAGGCCCTCATGCATAATGATCATCTCATTATTGAAGTTGTTGAATTATGCTACGGACATGAATGTAAACTAAGTTGCATGATTGATCTATGATTTCTGAAAGAAGTCCGTTAATACTGTTTCTTTGAGACTTTTTGTTGCTTCAAGACGGAGCTGCCGACTGAATGAGCTCAAAATCATTTCGAGTTTGCGTGCAATGGGGTCGTTCATGTCACCAATGTAGTTGTTGATGGTTGACATTGCCTTGAGAACGTCGTTGCGGGTGGGGCGTGGCTCGATGGGCATATCCTCGTCGACATCATCTCCACCATTAATCTCGATGTTCTCGCGTGCTGTGATCGAATCCATAACTGCCAGATAAATGTCTTTGTCTGATGCCTCCGTCAAGACACAAGATTCGCCAGCTGGGTTGAGAAGAGAGTTGATGTCCATTCGATTTTTTGTCTGGAGTGCCCCCATAGCAACCAGATCATCGAGCGTGGCCTCAACTTGCTGCTCAGCACGAGCGACTGGATCGGTTTGGGACTCGGAGGAAGGATTGTTGAGAAGGGAAGTGACTGGGATTGAAGGCTGAGAGATGGCAGAATCGATTTCAGGTAAGATTCCTGCTTTGCACCAGCAGTTGCGAATGGTTGTCGTGTCGACATTGCGCCAAGCAGCATCCGCAATCCGCATTGCTTGCAGCTGATTAATGTCGTAGATTTGACCAGGTGTTACACCTTCATCGTAACGATCGATAGCACGTTGAATGAATCTAGCACGGTAGTGGGCTTTGAAGCATCGGATGATGCCTTGGTCTTTTGGTTGGACGTGCACGGTGAGGTTTGGCTCGAAGTTTTCAACTTGGATGTTTTGAAGGTTGGCAGGAACAATGTGGCCGGAAAAGTTATCTTGAAGGAGAAGTATTTTTCGCTTCTTTTCTCCGAGTTCGCGATCCCACTGCCGGATCCAATCTTGGTAGAGTTGGGAGGTCATCCAAGCCTTCGCATTATTTCGGTAGTAGAACCCCAATTGGGCACCAGTCTTCTTGTTGAAAGCTCGTGGCCGTGCTGCTTTCCCGATGACAAAAGCTGGGAGCTTTTCAGACCCATCAGCGTTCGAGGTGAATGCGTACGTTAACCTGATCTTTTGGCCTTTGACTCCCGATTGTTTACGATCTGATAGGCCTCTGTCTGGTGCAAGTCTATGAGTTGGAGCAACTTGAGTCAGATATGGGGCTGGAAAGAGGGAAGTAAATACACACCCGTAAAAAAGACCTGTTTCATCCATGTTAAAGACGTCACGAAGCTCGTAGCGGTATTTCACAATGAGCTCTTGAATCCGTTTTCTCTCCCTCTCCACAGTGTTACCATCAGCTGAAGCAGCTTCTCCATGTCGCTTCATCTCCTTCAAGTCATTCCTGTCCTTAAAACGTGCCAACCAACCATTGCTGAGGGACAGTCTTTCATCTTCAGGAACACCAACCAAATCTGCAAACTGGTTCCATTTCTGACGAAGAACTTCCCCAGTCAGCAATATTCCATCACCCATCGCCTTCGAAACCCATAAGGACATCATTTCAGAAACCTCAGGATGCTCAGTCTGTCGAGCCCGTTTCGCAGTCTGAAAACTCTGGTGGTGTGCCTGTTGCCCCTGTTCCCAAAGCTTACGCCATATGGCTTCGTCTTTGACCCACGCTGAGACCAGCGGCTGTTTGATTTTAAGGTTTGGGTAGATTGGACCAAAATGTCGAGCGGTCTCTGACTGGTTTTGGCCATTTTTGTTGTGCCAATTGAGGACTTCAATGCGCTGAGCCAATGTCGCATTTTCTTTTTTTGTAAAGGTAGGAGTGGCAGCTGGCTTATTGGATTTCTTCTTGGGTGCTTTAGGTTCGTTTTCATGTGCGGAACCTTGACAAGAATTGTCAGTGATTTGTTTTCCATGGGTATAAAAAACGGGGTACGTTTCCGTTTGTTTCCTGCAACGTTCCGAGTCACCAAGTCACCAGCCCACTCCCTCAGCTTCCTCACGATTGCCTTTCCATCTTCATCCAAGTGTTCAAGCCCTCGATCATAGTCTGAGGCTGACTCCAAGGTGTCAAGAACACGTTGCTCATCAACGGTGTTTGCTTCACCATCCAACCAGCGCTCATCCGATGAGGAAATCGTTTCAGCTCTAGCTAGCTGTCACGGTTCACAGGGACCGTGGCTCGAAGTGAGCTTCGTGTATCGGCGAGGGGGTAACACAAGTAGACACTCGACTTGTGGTGCCACCTAGTCAAGACGTGCGGCACAAGTTCCTGTGAAGGATAGACTAGTGACGGACGTTCCAAGTTCGTATCGCGTGAGACGGAGCGGCTCGGGCCGGCGCGCGCGATGAGCGGAGTTCACAGTTCCCAAAGAGGATAGACTGTGGCAGATGACGATGAGGGAGCTGTGGGTTGAACGCAAGTGTAGACGCGAAGAGATAGGGTTTGAGATGCAATCTTAAACCCGTATCCCTTTGTGTGTAACTTCGCTAAGCGGCGCAAAGGTTTTGTAAGAGTTTAGAGATCAAACCCTGACAACACCTTTGTACAAGGTTTTCGAAGTCTAGCGAGCGAAGCGCGTGCAAGTTTGCTTGGGGATTACGCCCTCCTGAGCTGTGGCATGATGGTACCTCAACAAGAGGTACAAGTAGATGATGAACAAGTAGAGGGGAATCCCTTGCACACAGGGAGGACACAAGGAGAAGGAACAACTACTGTGATTCTGGACGAAGCTGAAGCTGGGGCTTTAGCTTTGGTTACAGGGCCCTATTTATGCGTACAGAGGGCCTCCCAACTATCCTACAAAAGCAATACAACACACGAGTAAGCAACTAGTAGTCAAGACCACTACAGTACCGGAGTCAGCCATCATTAGTCAAGACCACTACAGTACTGGAGTCAGCCATCATTAGTCAAGACCACTACAGCAAGTCCGAAATCAATCAAGCCACAATCAAGCATAGCCTCAGACCAAGTAAGTAATGCCCCAAGGAGGGCATGCAAGACGAAAAGGAAAGCATAGACGCTGAAACCGTAACACTAGCTTTGCACTGAGTTTGTTTTTGCGAGTTTTGATTAGTTCCGTAAAATTAGCAAGCCCTTTCTTAAGAATGTCAAGTGGTTTAAGAGCCATAGAGGTGGTATTTTCAAGGGGACAATTTTCGAAAAGCAATTTGGTAGCGTAGCGGCATCTTGAGCGGCACGTCATTACAACAAGCTTATGGCAAATTAACTATTTGACGATAAATTCAGGGACTACATCTAATTTGACGTGCAAAATCTATGGGTTTTGCCTGCCGAGGGGGTATGGGTTATGGGTTACTGCGGACCTATGGGTTATGGTAGGCAATTCCCTGCGAACCAAGTTGGTGGATGGATTTTTCTATGGGTTATAAGGGGTTATGGGTTATCAGAGGTATGGGTTAAGAGGGGTTCGACTGTAACAAGGTAATTTTGCTAAGTCGTTTGTTTATTCTTGTTGGCACGATGTTGACTTTCGTGCCTTTAATCACTGTCGCGTCGCCTCCTCTCTGTCCTCCTCCGTGTCGCATCTCCGTGTTGTGGCCTCCTGTCGCCACCGCCTTTCACCGTCTGACACCGCCACAGGTCTCTCCTCTGGCC
>QLPA01000929.1:3462-15316 GCA_003313945.1 Lactifluus pinguis
ATTCTAAAAAAAAAAAAAAAAAAACACATCCTTCTCGAAATATTCAAGTTCTGTCGACTCGATATCAAAGATGATGAAGAAGAAGAAGAGAACGCCCGGATTGTTCGCAGGTGGGACCGCCAACGTTGGTGGTACAAGCTGGCTCACGTGTCCCAAGCATGGAGACGCGTCATTCTGGCATCACCAGCTCAACTGGATCTTCACCTTCTCTGCACATATGGTGTGCCTGTAGCAGACATGCTGGCCCATTCACTACCTCTTCCACTCATACTCTTTTACGAGGGTGATCACGAGATGACAACGGAAGATGAAAATAACGCACTGCTCGCACTCTCGCATTCTGATCGTGTTCGTCGTATTTCCCTCCATATGCCAGCCTCAAACCTGGGGAAGTTCATCGCGGCCATGGATGAAGAATTCCCAGTTCTGGAACGCGTGTGTGTCGGGTCTCGACCCGAAGACTCTAAACGCCTGGTCTTTCCCGTAACCTTTCAAGCATTTAATCTCCGTCACGTTTGGACAGCTTCCATTGGGCATCCTTTACTTACAAATACCCCGGTTCTTGTCAATCTCGAACTAATAGATATCCCGCCATCTGCCTACTTTCCCCCAAGTCACATACTCAATCTAATTGCACTCATGCCCCAACTAGAAACTTTCACAATTCATTTTCGTTCGCCCATTCCGAACCGTGACTTTGAAAGGCAACTATCGAACACACCGATCGCGACTCGCCACCTTCTCCACCTTCACCTGCTTTCATTTCGAGGGGTCAGCGATTACTTTGAAGTACTTGTTGCTCGGATCAGCGCCCCTTCCCTTAGCGTGCTCAATGTCCAGTTTTTCAATCAGCTCATATTCACTCTTCCACACCTCTTTCAGTTCACACAAGCATCAGCGAATCTCAGGGATCGAGACCGGGCCTGCGCTGTCGAACTCACTTTCGATAAGGAATTCGTTGGTTTAGTGGTGGGCCCTGATCTGAGTTTGGGGGAACATCCCTTGCGCTTGCGGATAGCGTGTAGACACCTCGATTGGCAGGTATCTTCCGTTGTGCAGATCCTCGGTGCACTTTTACCCATGCTTTCTCTCGTCGAGAAACTCACTCTCAGCTACGTGGACGAAAATGAATCGTCAGAGTGGTTTAACGGGGTCGACAGAACACAGTGGCGCGAACTTTTCAGACCATTCGCCGTTGTGAAGACACTTTGTGTGCCAACCTCACTTGATGGAGGGCTTGCTCGTGCTCTGTGTTCGGAGGGTGGAGAGTCGCCTATGGAACTGTTGCCAGATCTGCTGGAGCTTCAGTTTTCTGATGGAAGGCAGAGTGGCAATTCATTTTCCTCATTCATCATTGAGCGGGAGGCGGCGGGCCACCCTGTGCGCTTGGTACGTTATCTGTTTCCTCACTCCTCTCGACCACAACAACGATTTTCGATCAGAGTGCAACCACAGGCGAGGAATCAGACGAAATCTGGGCCGAACTCAGGGTACGTTCTCTCGTGTGTTATTAGCCCAGTCGCGTTGCTTGCTCAAGAAGAGGGACATGTGTGTTATATCTAGCCATACGTAGAGGCGCAGACCGAGTCCATCATCTACGCGATCCATAGCGTGCTGCTGAGCTTGCGGAATCGTACACCATCGCCGACACAAAACGAGAACTTGACGCAGATCATCGCGATCGTGTCGAGCATCGTCGCCGTCTGTCACGACAATCTGCCAGCAGGCCAGGCGCGCAAGGGTAGCGACATCCTACGCGAGCTGAGAGATCATGCCAACCAGCTCAGCGAGGCGCAAATGCTGCCCGAAGTCACCAAGGAGAGTCGCGTGGTGATGGCAAAGTCGAGTTACGCGATCGCCAAGGCGATGAAGGCATTGCTGAACCTGTAATCAGTGTAACGGTAGACAGGAGTATGGTGTACCGCAGAAAGCTCAGGTGAAAGTGCACCGAGGATAGCTACCAATCGAACTGTCTGCACATGATCGGTACAAAGGATTTTTCCACTGGTGGTTGTGAATGCTTTGGGGTGATTCCCCTTTAAAAGTGTTGTATGGATTGTGTGCAACGATAAAATTAGATAGGATCGGCCAATACAGATAAGAGACCCCCAAACTCGACTGAAGCACCCTCGAAACCAAAGAACTCTCTCTCTCTCGAAGCAGATGCTCACATGCTCACGACTGGAAGCTAGATATCTCATAGTCGATCGGTACATCCCTCCGTTCGACCCACATCGCGTCGTCGCTCCCGAGGTCTATACCTTTGCCACAATCCAGCCGGCGACGGACGGGCAACTCCCTGAGTTCTACACCGCCCATACCACCACTCGTCTCACCATCGCATGCAACGGTACTGCTGCTGCTGCTCGTCGAGTCGTAATGGTGGCGAAACGACGACAAAGTGCTCGCCGTGCCAGCCGAGATAATCGATGCTCGTCACGACGAGCGCAACGTCACGCGCGTGCGCGAGCTTCAGGTCCATCTGAAGCTGGAGCTCGCGGCCGTGCATGCGAGGTGGCTGCGGACGCCTTATCGACGCGCCGTGAAAAATGGAGCATGCTGAGCGCTCCGAAGCCCACAAACGCGGGCGCATACTCGTTCTAGTAAATTTGGGTGAAAAAAAGGGGGGGAGGGAGGAGAAAATGGGAAATACTGGTCGGAGACGGTACATGCAAGATGAATCGTGAGCATTTCTATGCGCGGACGAGCGCGCCGAGAGCGAGGTTGGTGAGGCTCGCGATGTGCACGCGCAAGACTCGCAAGCCAGTGAGTTCTGGAAAGAGCCCACGAACGAGCTCCCATGGACAGGTACCCAGATCAAGTCTACGCGGGCGCGGATGCGCGCGTAAGGATTGTACGACAGAGCCGAAGAGGTCATCGTACCCGGGCCGCAAGTGCGAAGCGGAAGACTTCCAGGTGAGGTAGAACTTGAAACACGGCAATTAGTACATGCATATCCGTTTACTATTACTGATGTCTTTTTTATTCTGGAATACACAACTTACACGTAGTTCCAGCGATGCTGCGAGCGGGCGACACTGGTGCGTAGACCCTCGACTCTTCAAGCTTGGTGCCAGCTTCCACGTTTGTACATAGCTCAGCGCCGCTATCATAAACAGCTGACACGACACGAGGCCGCAATCAGGCCAACGTTGTCCATCACATCCTTGTCGTTACTCTCGCCCCGCGATGTCTAGTCACTTGGCTATCCTAGCGCAGGTTATAAAGAAGTCCAAAAGACGGACTGGTGAATTAGCAAAGCGCACGAGCAGCAGACGACAACCACCCACCCCTATCCTCGACGACGACGTCCTTCTCGAGGTATTCAAGTTCTATCGACTGGATATCAGAGACGAAGATGAAGATGAGAATGTCCGGATTGTCCGCAGGTGGGACCGCCAACGTTGGTGGTACAAGCTGGCTCACGTGTCCCGAGCATGGAGATGCCTCATTCTGGCATCACCAGTTCAACTGAATCTTCACCTTCTCTGCACTTATGGTGTCCCTGTAGCAGACATGCTAACACATTCACCACCATTTCCACTCATCATCTTTTACAACGACAGCGATCGCGAGATGACAGCAGGGGATAATGAGGGTGCACTGCTTGCAATCTCACACTGTGATCGTGTTCGTCGTATTTCCCTCTGCATGTCCTCCCCAAACTTGGAGAAGTTCATTGCTGTCATGGATGAAGAATTCCCTATTCTAGAATGTATATGTCTCGGGTCTAGACTTGAAGATTCTAGACGCCTGGTCTTTCCCACAACCTTTCAAGCACCCAAGCTAAGTCACATTTGGACGGATTCAATTGGATTTCCCTTACGCACAAATGCTGGGGGTCTCGTCAATCTCGAGCTTATGGATATCCCTGCATCCACCTACTTCCCCGCAAGTTATATACTTGCTCCTGTCTCACTCATGCCCCATCTGGAGACTCTCGTGATTCATTTCAGTTCCCCCTCTCCGATTCGCGATGTGACTGATGTCGAGAGGCGACTATCAAACGCGGTTCATCCCCTTATTCACCTTCACTTACTTTCATTTCGAGGAGTCAGCACTTACCTCGAAAGCCTTGTTGCTCGGATCAGTGCCCCCGCTCTTAGCGTACTTGATATCCGACTTTTCAATCAGCTCATATTCACTGTCCCACGCCTCTTGCAGTTCATGCAGACATCAGAAAACCTCAGCTATCGTGCCATCAAACTCATTTTCAATAAGGATTTCGTTGGTTTAATGTTGGACACTGATCAAAATAAGTGGCAAAATTTCTTGCACTTGCGGATCATGTGCAGAGACCTCGATTGGCAAGTATCGTCCGCAATCCAGATCCTCGATGCTCTTTCACCTGTGCTTTCTGTGGTGGAGGGACTCACACTCAGTCATGTGGAGGAAAGTCAATGGGTTGACGAGGTTGGAAGAACAGATTGGCGGGAACTTCTCAGGCCCTTCAACAGTATACAGTCACTTCGTGTATCAACCAGACTCGCCAGAGGAATCTCTCATTCTTTATGCTCGGAGGGTGAAGAAATGCCTCTGGAACTCTTGCCATATCTGCGGGAGCTTCAATATTTCAATTTGGATGATTATGACGCCTTCATCCCGTTCATAAATGAACGAAATATACCTGGTCATGCTCTGAGATTGGTAAGTTATTCTTAGCCAGCTCATGGCGGCTCCATCTGACGCTTCTGTGGCACATCCTGATCACCATCTAAGGTCCACGTCAGTGAGTATAGTACCTACCTGCTCAGCATCTCAATGTTCCTCATGTATGCAGGCGCAAATCCCGTAGACCTGGATCTATCTGAGGTCCACGTCAGTGAGTATACCTACCTGCTCAGTATCTCTATGTTCCTCATGTATGCAGGCGCAAATCCCGTAGACCGTGACCCAGATCCCGTCAGGGATTTAAACAACTTCCTCCAGGGTCACCCTCGTGGAAACCTGACTCACTACTTCAGCTGGACAATGTCTCATGGCCCCGTCACTCATTATGCCGACGCTAGGTGTGAGTGCTACACCACTGACTAAGATGCGAGGTTGGTAAATTGATCTCATCACGTAGTCAACGGCATTCTTGTCGGCCATGGGCTGGGCCTCTCGATCGGCGGAGCAAAGCGTGAGGCCGCATTGCAAGCTTTGATCTACTTCAACGGGAATAGGATTCCGAACCTTGAGAGATCGTGATTTCTCTTTGCCTATGAAGATGAAATTCCGGAGACCGAAGGGGTCTACTGTAATCATAGTACTGTATATATCAATCAGTCAAACGTCACCCATCAGAAGGCACCAACGATGTATTTTTTTGATGCTGGAATACACAACTTCTACTAGTAGTTCCAGCGACGCGCGAGCAGACGAAACCCAGTAATGATACGTCGACTTGTTGGCGCCAGCATCCGGCGGCCCGGGCCCGTGCCAGTGTTTGTACACAGCTTAGCGCTGGCATTCACAACTAACACGAGGCCTGACCTCCAGCTTTCAATCACATCGTTCGTTACTCTACCCGTGGACATGTCTGGTCATTGGTCTATCACCGCTCGTACCTCAACCTGTGAATCGACAAAGCCCACGAGGAGTAACCTACAGTCACCCATCCATATCCTCAACGAAGACGTCCTCCTCAATATATTCAAGCTCTATCGATATCAGAGAAGAGAAAGATGAGAACTTCCTGTTGTCCACAGGTGGGACCGCCAACATTGGTGGTACAAGCTAGCCCAAGTTTCCCGGGCGTGGCGACGCCTCATTCTTGCGTCACCAACTCAACTTGATCTTCACCTTCTTTGTACTTATGGTGTCCCTGTAGCAGACATGCTATTACATTCACCACCCCTTCCGCTCGTCGTCTTTTACGAGGGTGATCACTGCTCGCATACTCGCATCGTGATCGTGTTCGTCGTATTTCCCTCCGTATGCCAGCCTCAAACCTGGGGAAGTTCGTCGTGGCCATGGATGAAGAATTCCGATTCTGGAAAGCATGTGTGTCGGGTCTCGACCCGAAGATTCCAAACGTGGTCTTTCCCGTAACCTTTCAAGCATCTAATTTACGTCACGTTTGGACAGGTATCCTTTACTTACAAATACCCCCGCCCTCGTCAATCTCGAACTTATAGACATCTCCCCTAAGTCATATACTCAACCTCTATCACAACTCGTTTTCGTCCCCCTCTTCCGAACCGTGACGACTTATCGAGCACCCTGATCGAGACTCGCCACCTTCTCCATCTTCGCCTGCTTTCATTTAGAGGGGGGTGGGCGATTACTTCAAAGTCCTTATTTCTCGGATCAGCGCCCCTGCCCTGAGCGTACCCAAACATCCCCTGCACTTGCGGATGACGTGTTGACACCTCGATCGGCAGGTATCGTCCGTTGTCAAGATCCTCGGCGCACTTTTACCTGTGCTTTCTGTAGTGGAGAAACTCGCGCTCAGCTACGTGGACGAAAACTAATCGTCAGAGTGGTCAACAGGGTCGACAGAACACAGTGGCGCGAACGTTTCAGTCCATTCGTCATTGTGAAGACACTTTGTGTGCCAACGGAAGACTCTCGCTCGTGCTCTGTGCTCGGAGGGCGTAGCGTCGCCTCTGGAACCGTTGCCAAATCCGCTGGAGCATCAGTATTCTGGTGGTGGCAATGCATTTTCTCCATTCATGATTGAACGGGAGGCGGCGGGCCACCCTGTGCGCGTGGTATGTCATCTATTTCTAGGCCGCACAAACGATTTTCGATCAGAGCGCAACCACCAGTGAGGGGTCAGAAGACGCCTGGACAGAGCTCAGGGTACGTTCTCTCGCGTCCTTTTTTCATGCTAGTTGCGTTGCTTGCTCACGAAGAGGGACGCGCGCATATATCTAGCCATACCTAGAGGCGCAGACCGAGTCCTTCATCTACGCGATTCAGAGTGGGCTGTCGGGTGTGGGAAGTCCTACACTTCAACGAGAACTTGATGTAGATCATCACCATCGTGTCGAGCATCATCCCCGTCTGCTACGACAATCTACCGGCTCGCCAGGTGCGCAAGGGCCGGATACAGGCGCTATCCGAGGTTACCAAGGAGTGTTGACAGGTGATCCGGTGGTGATCTGTCCTTAATTGCATACCTGTCTCCGATGGAACAGGCAGTTCCTCATTGTACTTTCTGTTGCAACAGGATTTCTTGATTTATAAAAAATCAAGAAATCTCATTGCAACGGTGGGTGTAACAGGAGCTGCCCATTCCCTCATATGCAGGCTTGTGGTAGCCTCAGCTAGTTGAGCCTAGCGCACAGTTTTCCTGAGGAATATCTGCGGACCCTGATCTGAGTCGGACTCGAAGCTCGAAGGTCCGAGTCGACCGTAACAGGACACGGTGGCACCAACTTTTTAGACCATTCACCATTGTGAGGACACTTTGTGTGCCAGCCACGGTCGGCCGCATTCCAGTTGCCAAAGGGATGGGCATTACGAGAAGTGCCGCGACCAAGGTTATGGCCGTCTTTATGACAAACTGGGTAGTAGAACCTGCCTTTTTTCCACTGGTGCCAGTGATTACTTGGTTGTGAATACTTTGATGATGAAGGGGTGATTTCCCTAAAAAAAAGTGTTGTATGGATTGCGTGCAACGATAAATTAGATACTAGTACGATAGACCAATACATATAATAGACTCCCAAATTCGACTGAAGCACCCTCGAAACCAAAGAACTCTCTCTCGAAGCAGATACTCACGCACTCACGACTCGAGGCTAGACATCTCATAGTCGATCTGTACGTCCTTCCGCTCGACCCACATCGCGTCGTCGCTCCCGATCCAGCCGGCGACGGTCGGGTAATTCCTTAAGTTCTACACCACTGGCACCCGTACCACCACTCGTCATGCTGCCGCACGTAACTGAACTGCTGCTGCTGCTGCTCGCCGAGTCGTAGTGGTGGCGAACGACGACAAAGTGCTCGCCGTGCCAGCCGAGATAATTGATGCTCGGAACGGCGAGCGCAACGTCGCGCGCGCGCACGAGCCTCGCGTCCGTCTGAAGCTGGAGCTCTCGGCCGTGGATGCGAGATGGCTGCGGACGCCTTATGGACGCGCCATGCAAGTGGAGCATGCTGAGCACTCCGCAGCCCGCAAACGCGGGTGCATACTCGTGCTAGTGATTTTGTGTGAAAAAAAGGGGGGGGAGGGAAGGAGGGAGGGAGGAGAAAATGGGAGGTACCATGGGCCGGTCGGAGACGGTACAGGCGAGATGGATCGCGAGCATTTCTTGCGGTAATGCGCGGACGAGCGCGCCGAGAGCGAGGTTCGCGAGGTTCGCGATGCGCACACGCAAGACTCTCAAGCCAGTGGGTTCTGGAAAGAGCCCGCGAACGAGCTCCCATGGACAGGTACCCAGATCGGGTCTGCGCAGGCGCGGACGCGCGCGCAAGAAGAACTTGAATTGTACGACAGCGGCGTCACAGCGCTGAAGATGCCCAAATTGTCATCGTGTCCGACAAATGCGAAGCGGAGATGACGTAGAAACACGTGAGATGGCTCATTTATAACGCTTTCCTGCATACCTGGGGGATTATATGCAGCGATGCGCTCACGCATCTCGGCCCTCCGTCTCATCCATCCCATGCCCCACTCATCCCGTCATCGACCCATCACAATTCGGCGTCATCAGGGTAAACTTGTTTTGGATCGCGAGTTTCGCTTTCAGTGTTTCCGCAGTAGGTATCGCGGCCGCCCGCATACAACTTGTCCAGAACTACAAGCACACGCCCATCCTCCACAGCTGACCTGGGAAATAATCTGGCTCGCTAACGGACCCGAAAATTGGCAATACTGTACACGCACATCCGTTTACTATCACTGATGTATTTTTTTATTCTGGAATACACAACTTACACGTAGTTCCAGCGATGCTGCAAGCAGACGGCGCTGATGCGTAGATGCTCGACTTTTTGGCGCCAGCGTCCACGTTTGTACATAGTTCAGTGTCGCTATCATGAACAGCTGACACGACACGAGGGCTGAAATCAGGTCAACGATGGAATAGGGGATAAGAAACGTCACAGACCGCTGATGTAATGGTTGGACCACGGCGACACAGGCCTTACCGAGGGGTCACCCCTGCGACGACCTCCAGCTTTCAATCACATTCTTGTCGTTACTCTCGCCCCGAAATGTCTACTCACTTGTCTATCACTGCACGAACACCAACTTGTGGATTAGAAAAACGCACAAGCAGCAGATCACACTCACCTATCTATATCCTCGACGAAGACATTCTTCTCGAGATATTCAAGTTCTGTCGACTCAATATCAAAGATGAAGATGAAGATAAGAACTTCCGGATTACCCGCAGGTGGGACCGCCAACGTTGGTGGTACAAGCTAGCCCAGGTTTCCCGGGCGTGGCGATGCCTCATTCTGGCGTCACCAGTTCAACTGGATCTTCACCTTCTCTGTACTTTTGGCGTCCCTGTAGCAGACATGCTGCTACATTCACCACCTCTTCCACTCATCCTCTTTTACGAGGGTGATCAGGAGATGACATCAGAGGATGAAAATAATGCACTGCTCGCACTCTCGCATTCTGATCGTGTTCGTCGTATTTCCCTCCGTATGCCAGCCTCAAACCTGGGGAAGTTCGTCGCGACCATGAATGAAGAATTCCCAGTTCTGGAACGCATGTGTGTCGGGTCGAGACCCGAAGACTCTAAACGCCTGGTCTTTCCCGTAACCTTTCAAGCATCTAATCTTCGTCACGTTTGGACAGCTTCCGTTGGGTATCCCTTACTTACAAATACCCCTGCCCTCATCAATCTCGAACTAGTAGATATCCCGTCATCTGCCTACTTTCCCCCAAGTCATGTACTCAATCTGATTGCACTCATGCCCCAACTGGAAACTTTCACAATTCATTTTCGTTCCCCTCTTCCGAACCGTGACATCGAAAGGCAACTATCGAGCACACCGATCGCGACTCGCCACCTTCTCCATCTTCACCTGCTTTCATTTCGAGGGGTCAGCGATTACTTCGAAGACCTTGTTGCTCGGATCAGCGCCCCTTCCCTTAGCGTGCTCAACGTCCAATTTTTCAATCAGCTCATATTCACTGTTTCACACCTCTTTCAGTTTACACAAGCATCGGCGAATTTCAGGAATTGGGACCGGGCCCACTCTGTCGAACTCACTTTCGATAAGGATTTCGTTGGTTTAATGGTGGGCCCTGATCTGAGTTTGGGGGAACATCCCTTGCGCTTGAGGATAGCGTGTAGACACCTTGATTGGCAGATACCTTCCATTGTCCAGATACTCGGTGTACTATTTCCCATGCTTTCTGTGGTGGAGAAACTCACGCTCAGCTACGTGGTCGAAAATAGATCGTCAAAGTGGGTCAACGGGGTCAACAGAGTACAGTGGCGCGAACTCTTCAGACCATTCAGCATTCTGAAGACGCTTTGTGTGCCAAGCTCATTCGATGGAGGACTCGCTCGCGCCCTGTTTTCGGAGGGCGAGTCGCCTCTGGAACTGTTGCCAAATCTACGGGAGATTCAATATTCGTATTCTAGTGAAAGGCGGACTGGCCATGCATTTTCCTCATTCATGATTGAACAGGAGGCAACGGGGAAGCCATTGGGCTCGGTACGTGATTCTCATTCAACTCCCAAAATAGAAGCTCTATCTGATCCGTCTCACACCTGATCACCACCTACGAATCAGACTAGTTCTAGCTCAGTTATAACTGGAGATTCTGCTACCAATTTAAACAATTTCCTCCAAAATCACCCTAGGGGAAACCTTACTGTCCATTTCTATTGGTTGGTGATTCGCGAAGGCCCAGAAAGCTTTGTCGTCCATATTGCCGTCGCTATGTGTGAGTACACGTCGTGACAGTTCTGAATAAGATGTTAACTGGTATTCACGTAGACCGCGGTGCTCCAGTCGGTCAAGGGATGGGCACCTCGAAAGGCATTGCGAAGCATGTCGCCGCGGCGCGGGTTTTGGCCGCGTTTATGGAGAATGGAGTTCCGGAACCTTAAGGGATGGGAGTTACCTGTGAAGATGAAAATCGCTCAGCTCAGTGTAAACGACAACCTGATGGATGTCACGGTCTCGACTCTGAATGTATTGCTACATTGGTACAGTTTTGGAAACATAAAGGGTAACCCGGCATTCCATGTTCCTCGTTTACATCATGATCCATCTGTGTGCATCTGCTGACCTTCCCTTCCCACTGGGCTACAAATATCTCACCTTCCCGGAATATGCCACTATAATCGATTCTGTTACTACTTTTCGTCGATCTCGTCTGTGATTCTGAATGGCACCCCTCTTCCCACACGCAGCGTAGTTTACTGTTCGTATCTCTAACTTTTTTTACGCGTCTTTCGTCTCGGGGTTCTTGAGAGATGGGACTTTGGAACGAAGGGCCTGCGCTAGTGGTGATGAGGACTTGGTGTACATTAAATAATGAAGAGGTGGATTGCCCTAATGGATTGCGTGCAACGATAAATTAGATACGATAAGCCAATACTATAATAGAACCCCGAAGCACCCTCGAAACCAAATAACTCTCTCTCGAAGAAGCAGACGTTCACGCACTCACGACTCGAGGCTAGACATCTCATAGTCGATCGGTACATCCTTCCGCTCGACCCACATCGCGTCGTCACTCCCGAGGTCTATACCTTTACCACAATCCAGCCGGCGACGGATGGGCAACTCCCTGAGTTCTACACCACCCGTACCACCACCACTCGTCATACCGCCGCACGTAACTGAACTGTTGCTGCCGTTGCTGCCGCTGATCGTCGAGTCGTAGTGGTGGCGAACGACGACAAAGTGCTCGCCGTGCCAGCCGAGATAATCGATGCTCGGCACGGCG
>QLPA01000937.1:0-38951 GCA_003313945.1 Lactifluus pinguis
ATCCACAACTTTCTCTACTTTGCTATACGTCTCGATGTCATCGTCATATTAATCATACACATTCTTTCTTCATGTATCATCATGGTGCTCTGTATCGATTGGTTGAAAAAATGGTTTGAAGTTTAAAATAACAAGTTGAGAAACGACTTGGGCTGCCTGCCAGTGACCAGGATACAAGACAAGGACAAAAATAAGAGATAGTTTACAATTGATTCTATCGAGATACATCATTGCGATCGTATACTTTGGCCCAATCTGATCCATGCACGAACTTGGAAAAGTCAATCCGCGTCTCAGGTCCGCTTCCACCTACAGCCCAGACAGTCCCAGGTCTATGAAGACAGCCCCGGTGAAGCGGAGGAATCCATAAAAACAGTTCTCCGTCTTTCCCACATATCCAACCATCACTATTAATTACGGATAGATCCGTAAAATGGATATTCTGAACACCTGCTGTGACGTTCTCCACACGAATGACGCCATTCCTTGAGGCCGAGATGGTGTGCTGCCCGTCCGGTGAGAATGCAACTGAATTGACTGAATCTGTGTGTCCAGAAAATGGGCCTGCTGCAACCTCTCCTGTTGCGGCATCCCACACGCGAATCGTGTGATCGTATGATGCCGATGCGATGCGATGCCCGTCTGGGGAGAATGCAACAGAGTGGACTGGACCGGTGTGCCCAGTAAACGGGCCCACTACGAGCTCTCCCATTGCGGCATCCCACACACGAATCGTGTTATCAAACGAGCTCGATGCGATGCGATGCCCATCCGGGGAGAATGCAACGGATAAGACGGAATCTGTGTGTCCACTACATGGACCCGCTACGGCCCCTCCCATTGCGACATCCCACACACGAATCGTCTGGTCATCCGAGGCCGATGCGATGCGATGACCATCCGGGGAGAATGCAACAGCGAAGACCGTTGCCGTATGTCCGACGAATGAGTCTGCTACAACCTCTCCTGTTACAGCATCCCGCACACAAATCTTGTGATCATTGTCCGAGGCAAATGCGAGGTGCTGTCCATCCGGCGAGAATGCAACAGAGTAGGCCAACGTGTGTCCAACAAATGGGCTCGCTACGGCCTCTCCTGTTGTGGAATCCCACATACGAATCGTGTCGTCAAGCGAGGCTGATGCAATACGATGGCCATCCGGGGAAAATGTAACAGAGGAGACGCCCGCGGTGTGTCCAGTAAATGGGCCCACTACGACCTCTCCTGTTGCGGAATCCCACACCCAAATCGTATGATCGTTCGAGGCCGATGCGATGCGCTGTCCGTCTGGCGAGAATGCGACATCGTTGACCGAACTTGTATGTCCAGCAGATGGCCCCATTATGACCTCTCCCGTTGCGGTATCCCACAAATCAATCGTCTGATCGAACGAGGACGATGCAATGTGCTGCCCATCTGGAGAGAATGCAACAGACAAGACTGGGGAATGGCCAGTAAATGGCCCCGCCACGACCTCCCCAATCATGGCATCCCACACGCGAATTGTGTGATCATATGAACCCGATGCAATGCGCCGCCCATCCTGCGAGAACACCACAGAGCGGACATGATCGGCGTGTCCAGTAAATGGGCCAGCTACAACCTCTCCTGTGGCAGCATCCCACACGCGAATTGTGTGGTCGTACGAGGCCGATGTGATGTGATGCCCGTCCGGTGAGAATGCAACAGAGGTGACCCGATCTGTGTGTCCCGAAAATGGGCCTGCTACGACCTGTCTTGTTGCAACCTCCCATACCTGAATCGTGTAATCCCACAAGCCTGATGCAATGCGCTGCCCGTCTGGTGAGAACGCAACGGGCGAGGACGAACCGTTCCTACCAGGGAATTGATCCGTTACGAGCATTCCTGTTGCGGCATCCCACACGCAGATCTCATCCCACGAGGAGGATGCGAGGTGTTGCCCGTCTGGCGAGAATGCCACAGAGTATACGTGATAGTCATGGCCAATAAGTATGTCAGCTACATCTCCTGTTGTGACATTCCAGACCCGAATCGTGCAATCCCGTGAGGCCGATGCGACGCGCTGCCCATCTGGCGAGAATGCAACAGACTCGACATAATCAGTGTGTCCGATAAATGGGCCTGCGACAGCCTCTCCTGTTGCAGCATCCCACACGCAAATCGTGCGATCATCCGACCCCGATACGATACGCCGCCCGTCCGGCGAGAATGCAACAGAGTCGACCGGACCGTCATGTGCCCCAATCGTCATCTTCAATGCTGGCCAATGAGACAACTGTCCATATTCCAAGGACAGTGTGTGAGGAAACAGGGAATGGTATTGCTTGAGTATGAGGGAAGAGCTTGGTGCGAAAGGGAACGCAGAAACGTAGATATGTGGGGCGCTTCTTGTCACTGCCATTCCGAAATACCGCAAAAACTCGGCAGCATCATGAACCAATGACAACAGATTCTTGATCTTCGTTCGCGGACTCTATAGTGATTTTACACGATGTCAGCGCATTTCATATTGAACTATTGGGTGTACCTACCTCCTGTGGTAGCCATTTCAATATATTTGACAGTGCTCGCAAGCCAATGGCCACACTGCTCTTCAGGCTAAGCACTTCCAGCCAGAATAGAAACTTTGTCTCAAAGAACGATTCAAGTTTCGTGAAGAGGTCCTCCAGGAAACCCAGTTGTTCTAAATGATTGGCCCAGAAAACGCAAGCATACGATAGTGCAGGAGGAACGTGCTTGGCGATTCGAGAGTCGAGGTCCGGAATATCGCGGTTCGCAAGATATGACGACTCGAGTTCGCATATGTTGAATTTGAGATCATTGAGCATCAAACCAAGGCAGGAATGTGCCAATTCTTGATGAGCATGGCCAAGATCGACATAAAACACATCGCTCGTCTTGTTGGTCAGAAAGTCGCGGAATGAGGTATGGAGAGGAATGATAGGACGCGTGTGATCAGTTGAAGTCACGTTACTCAGCAAAGAGCCGAGGTGACCAAGAATTTCAACAATCACAACCGAATCCTCCGGTGAAGGTTGTCGCAGAGCGATCAGCGAATTGATTGAGAGCGGCTCAATCGCAGCAAGAAGCTGTCCCATGATGTTCCGAAATAGTGCCTGTGCTTCGTTTGTTTTGCAGTATTGTTTGAGAACTTCTGTGTACAAGCTGTCCAACGGACCTTCTCCACTGCGACCTCGAGAGCGTCCCAGCAGACGTTCTACGCGCGTTTTCATCGTAAGGCCGAGGCTTTCAGGGCTGTTGATGAATCCGCATGCGACGGTTGCCCACTGGAATATGCCCTCTGCCGCCTTCGCCAGTTTGATACCATGGTCTCTGAATACGTCTGGAGAGAGTTCCTGCTGAAGATACATGCGGATATCTTGTTCCGTGCTGAAAGCAAGTTTGATATCATCCATGTAGATGGCGCTGAAGGATGTCGCGTTGGCGAACGCACGTTCGATACCATCCTCTGGTCTTGAGGTGACGAGTACGCGAAATGATGATGGGAGGTCAACCAGACGTTGTGCAAGAAATGTGTGTAGCCCGCTCTTGCCGATCGCATCTCCACTCTCATCCAATCCGTCGATAACAATAAGAATTGGGCCAGGAAGTGGTGGGTTCAAGTTCTTGAGCGGTTCGAGAAGGAGGCGTTCAAAAAGTGTACGATAGTCTCGGCTACTGCGAAGAGACGAATTATCCTGAACAACCTTGCCGAGGGCGATTTTAAATCTAGAATGTCGATCGGAGAGGTCGCGCGCTAGTGTCGTGAAGAACTGGTAAGCATCGTGTTTTGAACCTTCCTTGCGCAGAAAGGTAAAGTAAGAGCCGAGATAGTTGTTTTCAAAGTGGCGAGCAATCTCATGTGCAATTGAAGATTTTCCTGTGCCTGCCTGGCCGAGGAGGACGAGCCCATGTTTCGATTCTGTATTCTCGACCCACTTGACAATGTGATGCAGGAAGTCTTCCCGTGTGCCTGGAAGACAGCGCTTCTCGTCCCCGAATCGCCAGCCTCCTTTATAAGGTAATTCTCTGATTATTGCTCTTAATTCTGTGCCCTTCGTGAGACCGGCGATCCGACGATTTTGTGAGTATCACAATCACTCACCGGCTTCTAGTACAGAAACCTCCGTGATGACAGCAGCACGGGAAAGGAAGTTGTCTCGCAGCCGGAACAGGTTGGTGCGGTACTGCTCTATCTTTCCATCAACACCCCCGAGAGTATTCTTCAAAGTCCGATTTACTGCAAATCATATGGTTATTATTAATGACTGGCAAAAGAGATCAGGACAGCGTACCGACTTGCACATCCGCCGCATACGATTTGATAAACGTGGCACATTCGGAGACACACTCCAGCATCTCATCCAGGATGTTTGCCTGCGTAGATGCTGGCTTCAAGTTCCTCAAAATGTCCGCCTCGTTTGCAATCTCAAATGCATCCCGTATCGCTTGGAGTAGTGTTCTGACGTTGTCGTCACGGTCAAATTGGTGTAGCAAGGTCTGGTTGTGAGATGAAAATAGGGTGAATGTTCCATACAGTCCGACAAGGTAATGAGACACACCTCAGGAATCTTTGAGAGCATCTCCCATGCCGACTTTGCATGGGGAAGTAGCTGAAGAGCGGAAGTTAGCTCAGAGGACGATACTCGAAAAACGATGTTAGGCATACTGTTACGATTGGACCAACATGATCCATCACTTGCTTGATAACATTAACAGCGCCCTTCCATGTCTTCACGGCGTCCATAGCCTCCTCAGCGGAATCGAGGGTATGGGACATCTCTATCCGGGTGTCCGCCGCTGGTCCCACAGGAGTACTACTCTCGATGGGAAGGTCACTTGTCTGGGATAAAGATAGAGGGGCGGTGACTTCCGTGGGCTGTATGGCTTCACTGTTGGATTGGACAATAGGAGGTGCAGCACCTTCTTGGGCCGGGTCAACCGTTTTAGGGCTCGGAGTGT
Organism: Lactifluus pinguis; assembly: GCA_003313945.1. Classification (NCBI taxonomy): domain Eukaryota; kingdom Fungi; phylum Basidiomycota; class Agaricomycetes; order Russulales; family Russulaceae; genus Lactifluus; species Lactifluus pinguis. The sequence continues at coordinate 4,945 of QLPA01000937.1, forward strand.
TGACTGCGGCAGTCAGGGAGGAACTTGCGTTCGCCGACACAATGAACTTTAGGAAGAGTGTTGTCGGCCCCGTGGCATGTCTAACACGTCCGTCAGTGCCGTTGAATATGATATCAAGTTCTAAATAGAGAACCGTCAGCCATAAACATCAGTAAGATCTCCAAGAGATAGACGAACCGCGGTGGGATTCACAAACTATCTCCTGCCTCCCAACAAGGACGTCTGTCCGAATGGTCATTTTCGCATAAAGAGATACCGCAATTCGGGACAGTGGTTCTACATCACTGGAGGAGATTTAGTGTAAATAGGAATAAGAATATGGCATTTCTTACAATGCGTCAAAGCTCTCATTCCATTCCACGTGTTGCCCTATGCTCCGTACAGATCGGGTTCGCCATGTTCTCTCTCCGTAGATAATAGTAGCGTAAAACCGTCTTTTCTTTCTGAGGAGGGTCTTAAGACGGGGAAGGTTGTAGGCTCGAAGGACTGACAGGGAAAAGGGAATTAGTAGCTATCATAGCGGGATCGTAAAGATACGTACCAGTGACTTGGAGTGGGACCAGGATCGGTTGGGTTTCGCTGACCTGACCACTACATATATGCCCGAATCCAGGGTGTTGATGACTTGATCTGTAGTAATTATTAACAGTAGACATAGGAGAGTATCGAGTTTGACATACGAGCTGGACGCCATCTGTATGTGTTTGTAGATTGGAGTGCGGCCGGGAAAGGCGAATTAGCCTGGCACTGGCTATGGGGGCGCAAATGGGAACAAACAACAAACAAAGTCACTTGATCGATGCACGCCAGCTAGCAAAGGTCCACGATGAGCCCTGTACTGTATTTGAGTATGGGGCTGATGAATGATCGTCTTTTTTGTTTTCGATAAGTGCCCATCCGGCGTGCTTACCAGTCATGGGGAACGTATCCTCTGAGTGGCTTCGTTAGGGAAGTCGCCATGCGCATTCTTCATCGATGCCTTGCGTTGAAAACAGCTCCCCGATCCCCTCATCGGCACCAGAGCCCATTTTATGTCTCTGCCTGCACCTCCACTCTAGAACTCTGTTAGCGGCCTTGGTGACGAGCTTCCGAGCACTCAGACAAACACAAGAGGGTATTGGATCAGAAGAGGCCGTGGCGATGAAGCTTTTGCTTTTCACAGTACCATCATTAGGACTTGAATACATCTCGGGCTTATAGCTAAAGAGTACAGAGTATGTATTGCTGTGTCGAGAGCGGGCGCGAGGGTAAGGCTACGAGCCAAATGGATTAAAAACCACTGGTTAAAAATTTATAATAAGGTCTAAATGACACGTATGCTACAGTATGAACAAAAAAAACATAACTTAGTGCAAGCAGTCTACCCAAGACAAAGGGCGGCATCCATCCCCATTACTTTCAAGATAAACAAGTCAGAATAACTTAAGCGAAATAACATTCACTTAGCGAAAATGTCGTACCTTGCCCAAAGTAGACCCAGTGCGCCGGGTTTACGCCTGTCGATGCTGTTACAACGGAACCAACTCAGTGGAAGCGCTTCATGTAAAAGGTGCATTTCGGATTCTCACGTATCGAGTGGCTACATTCAATATCCTCTTGGCCTTCACAACGACGAACCGTCGAATGGTTCGCTACACAATTCTTTAAAACGTCGAGGCAAGACACAAGCAGCCAAACTCACGCGGTTCCTGGAATTGCCAGTATTCCGTAGCACTGGGGAGGATAGGCAAGATACGAGATTATGCTGTCGAGCGGGCGCAGCGTGGAGGTAACTTACTGATGGTGATATCCGATGTATTTTGGGATCATAGTTGGGACTCCATCTGCGGGGAGAGGGTAGGGTGGACATTAAGCGGATCGGCGCAAATGAGAATTTGACAGGGAAGCTGTATACAGACCCCATGTGTGGACAGCTGGAATTGGCGATCAGCGATAACAAGAGAGCAGGGTGATAAGGGTTTATAGAACTTACATCGAAAGATATTCTCCCGTCCCACAACTGCCTCGAGAAGGTCTGCATACCCTGTGTCGCCCGTGCGTGGCTGGCCTACACTCAACATATAAAAAGGAAGACTTTTTCTTTCCAGTGATAACGCACCAAAGGTAAATGACCGAACAGCCAGAGACGGAAAATTCGACTTGATGGACAAGGCAGCGATGGACGCGATTGCACCGCCCAACGAGTGTCCTACCGGTGACCGTGATCCATCAGATGCCAGACATATATATAAGTTTCGGACAGGCGTTACACACCTGTAGTTACCACTGCATAGCCCGGGAACTTTTCGAGCTGGCGACGCACGATGCGAAGCACTGCACGATTCACGGAATTGTACGACACGAGGAAGCCGGCGTGCACTGAGGCCGTGTCGTTCTCAATGCCATGGGAGAATAGCGGAACGAGAACGAGATTGCTGTCTGTAAAGAAAATGATTGTAGAGAAGCGTGCGCGTGCCGTTGGGTGTTACATGCCGTACCGATGACCATATCTAAGAGTTCGCGGCTTCCCCGAAATGCAACGATGACCTCGCGGCGCTTATCGTCGCGCGCGACAAACCCTTGGGTGTGTGTAACAGGATTCGAGAACTGTATGAAACATGGTACCGGTAATCAGCAAGCAGCAAAACCGGGAAAAAAAAAGTAGCGAAATTGCAAGACGGACGGGTAGCACGAGGGTGTTCCCAAGTGGACGTGGACATATGAATTGGTACACGGCGGAAGAGTACTTGGCAAACCATTCGAGCTCGCCATAGGTTTCTTCAGAAATGCTGCTGTCATTGACATCGAACGGTTGGGCATTCGGAAGCAGCCTGACTGGGGATGGCGGCGCTGGTGCGGCGAGGATATAAAGTTGAAGCACTGGCCCCCAATGTGCCACGGCCACTATCGTTAGTATGAAGATAGAGAGTGGGGTGGGCATAAGTTGGGGCCTTGACGGGAAAGAGTTATGCTACATGCGGCGGCTCCGAGTTGGTGGATGTTCCGTAAGAAGCGGGCATACGGCATACGTAATGTACCTTACTCAATATGGACGCCTGTGTATTACAGTCTCCCCTGAACCCTCCCGAAAAGCACGCGGAGTAGTTGGATACTGCGTCGTCTTATCTCTTCAAGATGTAAGTTATTACTCTCGCTGAGTCCTATTTGTAACAGGGACGTCCTCACGCGTATTACGACGACTCCTTCCGGATCTTTTCTGGCCTCAGCCTTGTTTCAAGTCGCCGGCCGAGGTGGGTGTGCGTGTGATCTCGAGTCTGCATGGGTCGTAGTATGTTTTCCTCGTCACCCTCTATCCGAGACTCCCGTCTCCATAAACTATTAATGCCGTGTCGCCACTAGCTGCGCCAGCACCATCGGAAAGAAGTACATAGCCGAGCTGAGGTACTTTCAACTACTTTGTGGCTACGTCGAGAGGCATGAGGTGCAGAGCGTGTGGGCAGTGATTGTGATGGTCCGCATCTGCACTCCGAGGCTACCTTATTAGAGTCGAATATATCAGCGCACTGGCTCATGACACTCAAACCAGAGACGATCAAGCCTACTTCGGCAGGCAAGTCAGTCTGCGTCGTCAGTGAGAGAGGCATGTTTTGGCTGGAGATGGATATGAGGTTCTGTGGCATGATTGACCTTTACCTGTATATAAACTTGCTCATCTAATCAGTAGTATCTGCCAGTGTACCAGCGACTTTCTCAGCCAGATCTACCTTAAAGTTTTATTTCCAAGCGTCACTCTAGATCTTTAGCATCTCTCGAAGGCTCAGTTCTCGTTCAAAGTCGTTCTCGTGTCCATTCGTAAGTCCTCTTGGACAACCTTCCTTTCTATCATCCTAATACACTCGGGACGATATCTATCATCCCGTAGCGTGCGTCTTTTGTCGGCTATCAAGCAGCGCCTCAAGGACGCGCACGACGCACGTGCCTCGAGGACGTCCACGTGCCACTGCCATCATCCATCTATGATTTCTATCTTCGTCTCGTTATCAGTGTGACAGCGCTTGACCATAGTATCCATCCTCAGAGCGCCCGCCAATTGATGTGGTCCCGAAAGGTCTCACCCTTTCCTATTCTTTATTTTTCCAGTACTGACATGGCAAGTGAACTTGTCACTCTCGCGATGTTCAACGCTGTGACAGACAATTTTGCACGGCTGGAGAACTAGACGTGTCGTTAAGGAAGTGTTGATTCTCTCTTTGCCGAGTCTAGCGGCCGCGTCCGTCTCTTGTCTCGGCTTCTAAAAACACTGCCCCTGACCGTCTTCTTGAATTCCTCCGAGAGATGAACGTCCCATTTGATTTCATTGACGTCCTTGTTGGTCATGAGTGGCGGTACTGCACTTGGGACGTACAGTATCATCTCATGTCGGTAAGACCGAGCCTCTATACTCCACACATAAAAACTCGAGTTGGTTCCAATGACCTTCCCTATCCTCTTTTTCGTTCACTTCCTCGTCTTTCCGAAGTGAAGTGTGCGTACTTCCTGTCATTGCCTCCATTATTATTCTAATCGTTTTGATATTCCGCCAGGTATTTGTCTGTGTAGCACCCTTCAATCATTTTCCTTCAAGCCCACCCAACAAACAGCCTGAGGCCGGTCCTCCCTGATTCCCTAAAGCAACTACCATATCCCACCGTTGACGAAAATGTTGTACTTCAAGTTGTCGATTGCTCTTCTTGCTCCCCTCGCTGCGTTGGCTGTGCCGGTCCCGTCTGCTAGCCAGGGCGAGCCACAAATCCTCACCACCGTTACCGGCCAAAGCGTGCCTCTCCCACCGACGACGCAGACCGACTTGCCCTTTTCCGCATCACACCACAGGCGCCAGACCGGTGGCGCGTTGGGATTGGTGCCGAGCCTGCCGGACCCAAACGCACTCCCAGACGGCGGCGGCGATAAAGTGTTCGAGAGCGACTTCAAGTTCGTGGCGGTGGCCCCGGTCCCAGCCCCGACCCCAACGGAGACTGGTAACCCAATATGCAAGGTAATCAGTGATGCGTTTGGTTGCCCAAAAGTTCCGGGCTCGCTTTAGCACGAAGCGAAGGAGTCTTTTTCATAACCATACAGTACGACCGATCTATGGATTACAGACTCGTAGATCGCTTGATGTTACATGGTTTCATCTTGATTTTTTTTTTTTTTTAGAATCTGCATTTATATAGCGCAATAAGTTCACAAAAACAAAGACACGCTCGATCTCGTCACGAGCCAGTAGCTAATGAGTCCATCTAGGTGGAGTGTTTGGGGACATGTATTTAAAATGTGAATGTGAGGGATGTGCGGCTGAGTGAATTGGGCCAGTGCCCTAACGTTTAGCCATGATCCTCCGGGACAGCTCGTCTCCTCGGGCGTACGCAAGCTTGTGTCTCTTCAATGAATCGAGTCAGGGCCTCCCCTCCTATTGTTGTGCCAAAAATGATGTTCGGGGAGAGTGTCGGTGTGGCTTGGCGGAGTATGCGGTCTCGTGCGTTCTCGAAGCGGGGGCAGTCAAAGATGACATGGCTGGGTGTCTGGATGTCCGCGAGGCCACATTGGCAGCCATGTGGGTCCGGAGCGCGAGGCCGGTGCCTCGCGTTGTATTCGCCTGTGAAAGCATGTTCAGTAAGTAGTCTGATGGCTGTGCAAAAAACTGGCCAGGCGGCATTTGCGATCCCCAGCATGAAGTCTGGGGGTTGGCCCGATGGGGGGTGGTGTAAGGCTCGGTAAGCTGGGTTGCGTCGGGGATCTTCTAGCCAGATATGTTCCCATTCTTCCAGGGCCTGGCGTTTGGCAGTGATGCGGAGCGCTGCGATGGTGGGAGGGGAAGGTTGGGTCGGGGGGGCCAGCTGGGCGGCCTGGATCGCGATTTCTTGGAGTCGCTTCAGTGGGCCGAAGCTTGCCATGCCTGGGACCCATTTGATGGTAATCGACGTGTTGTGGTGGTTGAATAGGATGTCTGCGATTGTGTCACAGATGACCCTGCATGTTTCGGAGTTGTCATGCCTAATGGTGTTTAGGCACCATGGGATGATGTGTTGGTCAGCTGTGTAGATGGTGATCAGGCGAGAGGGAGAGGTAATTAGCAGGTTTTTGGCCTCCAGCGCCGCATCGGCTAGGGCCTGGAATGCCGCGTCTCTGTGGGAGGCGTCGGGGCCTAGAACTGTGGCCTTGGAGCTGATCTCTCGGTTGTGTTTGAAGCTGACCGAGGCGCCTGTCCATTGGGGTTGGTTCGATCTTGGGTTTGGGCCCAACGCCCTGCAGTAGATGGCCAGATGGTCGCTCTGGCTCCAGTGTAGTCTTTGAATCTCGTTCAGAAAGCGTCTACGGTCCGGTCCTTTACACCAGTTGTTGTCGATCGAGAGGCGGTCAGAGGGGAGAGTTTGCCTCCGCCACGGGGGTTGGTTCAAGGATGGTGGGGTGCGGCTGGCCGTCGGGACCCGGCGGCTTAACCGGCGTATGCAGGTGTCGGGTGCCCGGGTTGGAGTTGGGTAGGGCAACGGGATGCCGCTGCCTCTGGCTGTGGCCCGCGGGGGGCCGAGTCTGTGGAGTACTGGCGAGTTTGTTGGGAGGGAGAGGAGGCGGATTGCCGCTTGGGTGGCCAGTCTCTCCAGTCGAATCTGGATGGGGGGAATGGCAGTCAGCTGGTGCAGAGGTTCACGGGGAGAACTTCGGAAAGCGCCAGTGATTGTCCCAACGGCTGCGTTCTGGACCAGTTGAAGTGCCTTCACGTGTTTCCTTTGGTTTCTGAACCAAATCGGTGCCCCATATGTTAGCGCCGGGATGCAGATCACGTTGTAGGCAATGCGCCAACTGCCCTGGCTGAGGCCTCTCACCGAGTTGCCTAGCAATTGGAGAGCTTTGAGGGTGCTCTTTGTTCTCGAGGTAACCACTGATATGTGTTTGTCCCACGAGAGTGTTTGTCCCACGAGAGATTTCATCTTGATTTATTAATAATGACCCCCTAATTTCTTCAAACTTTCGACGGCTCTTGTTTCAGTAAATTTATGGACTCCCGGGCCAATCACTTCAATGCTCAAGTTGTTGCAGCAGGCCTCCAAATGGCCGTGGGCATTGAGTTCAACGGCGGTCTTCCCATTAAGCGCGTTGCTGTTGCGTGTCGAGCGACGTCAGATCGTCAATTACAGTACGACGCACTGGCAGCACTGGCAGAAGGAAACTGTTCAATCAGTTCAAACGAAATTTCTCACAACTTCCTTTGTCGTATTTAGTTTAGTAACGATGGGTTCCCAATAGTGACTAGTCTGAGATATATAACAACGCGCTACAAAGGCGACTAATGAGAATCATATTATTATAATGACGACGCACGGTGGTGTGCACGCGTGAGAGGCAACTTGCAATCTCCGATCGTACTCGAAATTCAAGTTATTTTACTGGGGCGCGTGGTCGCTTCGAGTCCGAGTCGGGATGTGTACGTGAAGCCAGGTAACAGTGGAAACACGGGGAAAGGGTGTAAATGTGTGCGATTGCGCCGACGACGGCCGTGCGTGGTCCTGGGGGATCCGTGGTAATTGCAAACCCGGTGAGTCTCCGGGCCGGCATTTCCCGTTCAAGTTGGTTTGGATTGCCGGTCTCGCCGAAGTGGCCTCGACAATCTCAGGCTTACTGTAAGCCGCCGTGCCTCCTTCTGCTGATAATCCTTTTTTTTTTGCGTTCCGTCGTTGAACCAAATACAGAGTCAGGCCATGATCTGCTCGTCTGTCATGGTCGTCTTCTCCAACTTTGTCATCCCCCCACCTATTCTTTTCTTTGGTCCTTCACCGGAACCGAACTCGACAGTTTACAGATATCAGCCCCGTTTTTTAATGAAGACGAGAATGAAGATGGAATCCGTCGCCGCATCGCATGCGTTTCATCAACTAGAACGTGCTCCGCATCAAGTGTGTCACCGCAGCTGGTACGCTGCCTTCTTTCTACACTGACGTATACTAATAGCATTCGCGTCGTTGAACAGCTCAGCACTTTATCCGCTGCTATTGACTCAAATCAGGCAACACGCATAACGCTGACTGATGCCTTTCGTGACTCATGACTGGATCTCTCCGCGCCCTCTATCGCATCCGTTTCAACCGACACTGTCACCACCACGTACATCTGCAACAGAACGGCGCCCTCGAAAAGTGCCGTCCATCGCAACTTTAGTGACCCTGTCTGAGCTCTGTCAACCCCCTGATGATGGGGTCAAATTTGAAGTTTATCTCGATGATTTCCGCAAGGCGTGGGGTCGCTTAATATTGCTTTGCATGCACCTCCCTCCACGCACACCTCAACGCGCTCCACTCGAACGTCGTCCCCGAGTCGTCATCGCTCGCAAACTCACCGCCGAAGACCAGGTCGCGGCTTCTCCTACCACCACCACCGACGATAAACGACAAGAAACGAAGTGGCGGAAAACTCACCTATCTTGGGAGCCACAGTCGGCGCTCTGGTTCTGGATCCCCAGACAGCGTTGCGGAAGGTGGCGAGTCAGATGGTGTGGGGCTGGCAGATGACGAGGAGCATGGACGCCGACGGCGCGCGGACGGGCGTGGACCACATAGTGAAGGGCGGCGAGAACAAGTCGCCATCATTACTCACAGGGAATGGAAACGGTAACTGTACATGGCGTTCGTTGCACTCACGGAATGGTCCTGCTGCTGCTGGCTCGCTGCACCGTTGAGGGAGAAGGGTAAGAGGGGAGTAAAATGGTGGTTTAAGAACCATTTTCCAGATCTAAGTTTTCTTTTTTTTTTCTCTCTTTCTTTTTGCTTCATCACCCACCACACGTCATCGCTTCTTGTTGTCCGTTTTTTGCTCTCAATTTAGGTTTGGGATTTAACCCCATGCTGAGTTTTGTTTGTTATCCACACATTCTCTACTACCTGCTATACGTCTCTATGTCATTATTGTCCTATTAATCACATACATTTTCTCATGCACCACCGTGGTGTTCTGTATTGATCGAGTGAAATGGTAATAGTTCGAAGTTTAAGATAACAAGTCGAGAGAAGACTTGGCGCCCGGGTCAATGACCGGGGTACAAGCGTACAATTTCGTTTGGGTAAGGCAATGACTGGACAAGGACACGAATTTTGAAAAAAGAGAAAGAAAAAGCATACAACTGATTCTATTCAAATACATTGTGATCATATACTTTGGCCCAATCTGCTCCATGCACGAACTTGGAAAGGTCAAGTCGCGTCTCAAGTCCGGTTCCCCCTTTAGCCCAGACCGTACCAGGTCTATGGAGACACGCCCTATGAAGGGCAGGAATCCATAATAAAAGTTCTCCACCTTTCCTACATATCCAACCATCGCTACTAATTACAGAATGGTCCGTAAAATGGATGTTCTGAATATCTTCTGCTGTGACGTTCTCCACACGAATTACACCATCAGTGGAGGCTGAGACAGTGTGCTGCCCGTCTGATGAGAACGCAACTGAGTTGATCCAATCTGTGTGTCCAGTAAATGGGCTTGCCACCACCTCTCCCGTTGCAGCATCCCAGACGCAAATCGTATGATCGCCTGAGGCAGATGCGATGCGATGCCCGTCTGGGGAGAATACAACAGAGTTGACAGAAGAAGTGTGTCCAGTAAATGGGCCTGCTACCGCCTCTCCAGTTGCGGCATCCCACACACGAATCGTGTGATCATGCGAGGCTGATGCGATACGATGCCCGTCCGGCGAGAATGCAACGGAGAAGATGGCACCTGTGTGTCCAGTACATGGACCCGCTATGACCCCTCCCATTGCGATATCCCACACACGAATCGTGTCATCAGCCGAGGCCGATGCGATGCGATGACCATCGGGGGAGAATGCAATAGCGGTGACCGCTGCCGTATGTCCAACGAGTGAGTCTGCTACAACGTCTCCTGTTACAGCATCCCACACCCAAATTTTGTTATTATCATTGCCCAAGGTAGATGCGAAGCGCTGTCCATCCGCCGAGAATGCAGCAGTGAAGAGCCACCAATTTTGTCTAATAAATGGGCTCGCTACGACCTCTCCTGTTGTGGCATCCCACACGCGAATCGTGTGATCAAACGAGACAGATGAGATACGATGGCCATCCGAGGAAAATGTAACAGAGTAGACAGCAGCGGTGTGTCCAGTCAATGGGCCTGTTACGACTTCTCCTGTTGCGGAATCCCACACACAAATCGTATGATTGTCCGAGGTCGATGCAATGCGCTGTCCGTCTGGCGAGAATGCAACATGGTTGACCAAAGAGGGGCGTCCAGTAGATGATGGGCCCATTATGACCACTCCTGTTACGGCATCCCACAAACGAATCGTGTGATCTCTCGAGGACGATGCGACGTGCTGCCCATCCGGAGAGAATGCAACAGACAAGACTGGGCGGGTATGGCCAGTAAATGGCCCCGCCACGACCTCCCCAGTTATGGCATCCCACACCCGAATCGTGTGATCAGTTGAACCCGATGCAATCCTCTGCCCGTCCTGGGAGAATACAACATAGTTGACTATATCGGTGTGTCCAGTAAATGGGCCCGCTACAACCTCTCCTGTGGTGGCATCCCACACGCGAATTGTGTGGTCTTCCGAGGCCGATGCGATGCGCTGCCCGTCCGGCGAGAATGCAACAGATCTGACAAAAGAGGAGTGTCCAGCAAATGGGCCTACTAGAACCTCTCCTGTTGCAATGTCCCATACACAAATCGTGTAATCCCACAAGGGTGATGCGATGGACTGCCCATCTGGTGAGAATGCAACGGCTGTGGACGCGCCAGTCAATCCAGGAAATCGATCGGTTACGAGATTTCCTGTTGCGGCATCCCACACACGGATCGTCCCATCCCACGAGGAGGATGCAAGGTGCTGCCCGTCTGGCGAGAATGCCACAGAGGTAACCCAATTGGTATGGCCAGTAAATGGGCCAGCTACGACTTCTCCTGTTGTGACATTCCACACACGAATCGTGCAATCCCGTGAGGCCGATGCGATGCGCTGGCCATCTGGCGAGAATGCAACAGACTCGACATAATCAGTGTGTCCAATAAATGGGCCTGCGACGGCCTCTCCTGTTGCAGCATCCCACACGCCAATCGTATGATCAGATGACCCCGATACGATACGCCGCCCGTCCGGCGAAACTCCAACAGAGTTGACAGAATTGTTATGTGCCCCAATCGTCATCTTTAATGCTGGCCAATGAGACAGCTGTCCATATTCCAAGGACAGTGTGTGAGGAAATAGGGGATGGTATTGCTTGAGTATGAGAGAGGTGCTTGGTGCAAAAGGGAGCGCAGAAATGTAGATATGTGGAGCGCTTCTTGCCACTGCCATTCCGAAATACCGCACAAACTCGGCAGCATCATGAACCAATGCCAACAGATTCTTGACCTGAGTTTGCGAACTCTATTTTGATTTTACACAATGTCAGCGCATCTCATATTGAATCATTGGGTGTACCTACCTCCTGTGGAAACAGTTTCAACAGATTTGACAATGCTCGCGAACCAACGGCCACACTGCTCTTCAGGCTAAGCACTTCCAGCCAGAATAGAAACTTCGTCTCAAAGAACGATTCAACTTTCGTAAAAAGGTCCTCCAGGAAACTCAGATGTTCTAAATGGTTGGCCCAGAAAACGCAAGCATACGATAGTGCCGGAGGAATGCGTTTGGTGATTCGAGAGTCGAGGTCCGGGACATCGCAGTTCGCAAGATATGATGACTCGAGTTCGCAAATATTGAATTTGAGATCATTGAGCATCAAACCCAGGCAGGAATGTGCCAATTCTTGATGAGCATGGCCAAGATCGACATAAAACACATTGCTCGTCTTGTTGGTCAGAAAGTCGCGGAATGAGGTATGGAGAGGAATGATAGGACGCGTGTGATCGGTTGAAGTCACGTTACTCAACAAAGAGCCGAGGTGACGGAGAATGTGAAGAACAAGAACTGGATCAGAATCCTCGGGGTCATTGACAGGTGCATGCCGACGCAGAGCAATCAAGGATTCGATCGAGAGGGGCTCGATTGCAGCCAAAAGCTGTCCCATGATCGTCCGAAATAGAGTCTGGGCTTCATCCGTCTTGAAGTATTCTTTGAGGACTTCTTCGTACAGGTTATCCAGCAGACCTTCTTCATTGTGGCCTCGAGAGTGTCCCAACAGGCGCTGTACGCACTTTTTTATTGTAAGGCCGATACTGGCAGGGCTATTGATGAACCCGCAGGCAACGGTTGCCCATTGAAATACACCCTCTGCGGCCTTTGCTAGTTCGACACCATAGACGCCGTACACGTCCAGAGGGAGCTCCTTCTGAAGATACAGGCCAATATCTTGCTCTGTCTTGGAGGCCAGATTGGGGTCATCCATGTAGAGTGTATCGAACGATGTCGCATTGGCGAACACAGGTTCAATACCATGCTCTGGCCTCGAGGTGATGAGTACGCGGAATGATGATGGGAGGTCGACGAGACGTTGGGAAAGAAATGTGTGTAGCCCACTCTTGCCGATCGCATCTCCACTCTCATCCAATCCATCGATAACAATAAGAATTGGGCCAGGAAGTGGTGAGTCCAAGTTCTTGAGCGGTTCGAGAAGGAGGCGTTCAAAAAGCGAACGATAGTCTCGGCTACTGCGAAGAGAAGAATTATCCTGAACAACCTTCCCGAGGGCGAGTTTGAACGTAGAATGTCGATCGGAGAGATCGCGCGCAAGTGTCGTGAAGAGCTGGTAAGCATCGTGTTTAGAACCCTCCTTGCGCAGAAAGGTGAAGTAAGAGCCGAGACACTTGTTCTCAAAATGACGGGCAATCTCATGCGCAATCGAAGACTTTCCCATGCCTGCTTGGCCGAAAAGAACGAGGGTTTGTTTCGATTTCATATTCTCGACCCACTTGTGAATGTGATCCAAGAAAGCTTCTCGTGTGCCTGGAAGGCAACGCTTCTCGTCCCCGAATCGCCAGCCTCCTTTATAGGGCAATTCTCTGATCACTGCGCCTAATTCTGTGTGCCCTTCGTGAGACCGAAGACCCGACGATTTCGTGATATCCCAATTACTCACCAGCCTCTAGAACAGAAACCTCAGTGACGACAGCAGCACGGGAAAGGAAGTTGTCTCGCAGTCGGAAGAGGGTGGTGCGGTACTGATCAATTTTTTCATCAACACCCCCGAAAGTATTCTTCAAAGTCCGATTTACTGCAATATGGTTATTATTAATGACTGACAAGAAAGATCAAGCCGACGTACCGACGTGGATATCCTCTGCATACGATATGATAAATGCGGCACATTCGGAGACACACTCCAGCATCTCATCCAGGATTTTTGCCTGCGTTGATGCTGGCTTCAAATTCCTCAAAATGTCTGCCTCGCTTGCAATTTCAAATGCGTCCCGTATCACCTGGAGTAGTGTCCTGACGTTGTCGTCACGCTCAAACTGGTGTATCAAAGTCTGGTGATGAGATGAAAAGAGGGTGAATGACCATATCCTCCGACAAGGCAAAGAGACATACCTCAGGAATCTTTGAGAGCATCTCCCATGCCAACTTTGCGTGGGGAAGTAGCTGAAGAGCGGAAGTTAGCTCAGAGAACGATAGGCAAACAACGATGTCAGGCATACTGTTACGATTGGGCCGACATGGTCCATCAACTGTTTGATAACACGAACAACACTCTTCCATGTTTTCACGGCGTCCATAGCCTCCTCAGCGGAATCGAGCGCATGGGACGTCTCTATCCGGGTGTGCGCCGCTGGTCCAACAGGAGTACTGCCCTCAAGGTCACCTATCCGGGATGGAGATAGAGGGTCGATAACTCCCGTGGATTGCGTGCTTTCAAGGTTGGAATGACGTTCAGCACCTCTTTCAGCGGCACCAGCATCAAGGTTGGCCGTCTCGGGGCTCGTGTTGGCGGCCGCGGCCGGGGAGGAACTCGCCTCCGGTGACATGGCGATCGTTAAAGAGAGTGTGACAGGCTCCGTTGAGTCTCTACTATGTCCATCGAAAACAATATCAAGTTCTACATGTAGGACGCTCAGTCAGACACATGTGTAAGGATTCTGAGTAATAGACAAACCGTGTCCAAGTTCACAGTCTATTTCCTGCCTCCCAACAAGAATGTCTTTCTGGGTGGTCATTTCCGCATAAAGAGATACAGTGATGCGGGAAAGTGGTTGAATCCCGCTGCAAAAGCTTAGTTGTACATAAGGAAAAAGCATATGAGATTTCCCACAATAAGTCCATGCTCTCGTTCCATTCCACGCGTTGCGCTATGCTCCGCACAGATCGGGTCCGCGTTGTTCTCTCCCCGTAGATAATAAAAGCGTAGAATCGTCTTTTCTTTCCAAGAAAGGTCTTGAGACGGGGAAGGTTTTTCGCTCGAAGGACTGACAGGGGAAAGAGGATTAGTACTCGTCAGACTGGGGTCGTAAAGATACGTACCAGTGACCTGGAGTGAAAGTGAGGTCGGTTGCGTTTCACTGAGCTGAGCGCTACCGATATGCCCGATTGCAGGGCGTTGAGGACTTGGTCTGTAGTAATGGTTAACAGCGGGAGACATCGGAGAGTATCGAGTTTGACGTACGAGTTGGGAGCCATCTGGAAGTGTTTGTAGATTGGAGCACAGTCGGGGCAAGGGGAGTGGTGAGATTGAGCAGATTGAGCCTTGCGTACCTGTGCGCAACAGGAACAAACAACAAACAAAGTCACACAACTTGGTGGGTTCCGTCTTTCTTTCTTATTTTCAATAAGTGCTTTACTGTATCCAGCAGAATCGAAGTCGGAGATCTGCTGTCGCGCTGTTACAGGTACTGGTGGGTAGGCAAACAATGGGGAATCCGTTCGTCTGGGACTTGGAACGCTCCTCTCAGAGAGTATCGGACATCTTGTCACAGATGTAATTCAGCGATTTTGTTCCCATGCGCGCTTTCTTCATCGATGCCTCACGTTGGAATTAACTTATTATAATTCAGATCCCTGATCCCTTCATCGGCACCAGATTTCATTCCATGTCAGTGCCTGCACCTCAATTCAGGAATCCTTGGTGACCAACTTACGAGAACTTAGACCAGCGCAGGAGGGTATTGAATCAGAAGGGACGGCAGCGGCAATGTTCGCTGCTCTTCATAGCACAACTATCAGGACTTGTATACATTTCGGGGTTATAATGTAACGTAAGTAATCTGTCGAGATGGAGAGCGAGAGCAAGACTACGGGCCATAACACATAGGTCGAAGAGTAAGCAGGGGCCGCCAAGATGGCCAGGCAAGAAAGAGCCCAAAGCTCTCTCGAAATATAAACATACAAGTGCGAGCTGAGACAGAAACTCTTCAAGAGAGAATAAAGGTGTAGATCATGATTTTAAAGTGGTGTGAAGCGTATCACGCGATCCAAATGCTAAGAACTAAAGACGAGGCCAAGCAAGGAGTTACTGTCCCGAGAGAACGAAGGAAGACTCGGGGAAAGATAATTATAGGACTGAAAAGGAGACAGAGAAACATCATATGACACAGAGGCGTCGGAATACTAGCACGAGGACCCACTCGCAGAGCGCACCGAGCCCGAGGCATAGATGTGTCACGGCTGATATGGAGTGGGAAAGGGTGGAGCCTGCGGTACAGGGTCTTGCGTACCAAAGTTCAGCCGAGGCCTGCGAGACGAGAAGTGAGACGAAACGCGGAAGAGAAGATGAACCGCGCCGCGGCGTGATGATTGCGATAGCGGCGATGACGTTGACCTCGGACTACGATGCGCTTTCCCTATCGCCCTCTCCCGTCCCATTTTCTGATTCCTGTCACAGATCCACACGTCATGCCAACGGAATCAATCACACTTTGCTTTCTCAAGTGGGGACTCGGACGCTTTCTGTGTCTCCGGGCCGGCGTTTTAGGCCCGGCCCGGGATTGGCACCGTGCCGGTCTCTCTAAAGTAGCTCGACAATCTTACTGTCCAGCCCACGCCCGTGGTACGGATGCTACGGAAGCACAACGACGAGTGATCGTCTTCTTGTTTTTGGAAAGCACTTTACTGTATTTTTGAAACTGTGAGATCCGTTCGTCTGGTTCTCATCGTGTCAATCCTCTGGGAGGTCCGTATCAATGATCACCGGAGCCGATTTTATGTCACAGTATGCACCTCAACTCAAGAACCCCGTTAGTAGCCTTAACGTTTCCACGGATTGCAGTGGTGATTCTAGTACTTCTCCTGTGGACCTGTTCCTCCATTCAAATCTGAGCCTATCGCCATCGCACTTTTCTGCTAATAATTGTAAAGTTTCTCTCTCCACTAGAACCCGAGTTCCACCCTTACCATCTGAGCCAAGCACCCTGCTGCGTTGTTTCCATATCGGCAATTTATACACGCTCTTGCCACCAGTCTCCCTGCATTGATGACCTTCTTCAACTTCATTCGATGTTGCACGCGCATCACAATTTCACCAGCTTGCCCAACTTTCTCACATACAAGTGCTTGTATCATCGTGACCCATGTAGTTCATGGTCTCTCTCCCTCCCTCCCCTCAAACACGATCAGCTTTTTCAACATTATATCGAGTCGTACCGTGTATTTCTGGGTCAATTGTCGTGTGAAATTTCAAGGCAAATAAACCTGTGCACGTGAACGAACCCCTTGAGAAGCGGGCCGAGTTCCGCCAATAAGCGCGTCATACCTTCTTCGTCATACCTTCTCAGGCTCATGGATGCTCCTGACCCCCAACTACTCGCACAGCACTTCCAGGGACTTACGATTTCGGATCACCTCGCAAGAGTTCCTGGACTCCCACCCACTGCCACCTATCAACCCTTGCAGCAGCAGCAACAACCGTTTGCTGCAACGCTGCAGAAGCTTGATGAAGTTCGGCAGGCACTTAATGAACTCCAGCGGGCAGTTGATGCGCTCATGCAGTCGATGAAATTGAGCAGGCACCGGGCGGTTCATAATATCCAGGCCAAAGCAAGGTCTGGACACATTTTGTTCTTGAGTTTTTCTTGCTCACTTCACCTCAGTGATGATCGCATTCCAAGCCAGTTGATCAATGCAACTGCAAATGATGAGGCCCCGCTCCATAACCCCCCTGGAATCGAGTCTGGCTAGGGGCAGCGCCGCTACTCTGCCCGGCATAACAAAAGTCAGGCACGGATTTTGAAAAACTGTAAAGTACAGGTAATTCTATCTAGGGTGGACTAGGATCATGTACCATAGCCCAATTTGATCCATGTACGAAGTGAGAGAAATCAAGCCGGGTCTCATGCTTGCCTGCAACCCAAACAGTGCTAGGTCTATAAAGACATTCCCGATGAACCACAGGGACCCATAACAAAAGTTCTTTGTCCTCCCCATATATCCAACCATCATTACTAACCAGAGATCGGTCCGTAAAATGGGCGTGCTCCTCCGCAAGAGTAGTATACTCACCCAAGGGTGAGAGCGTGTGCTGACTGCCTGGTGAGAGTGCAACCGAGTTGATCGAATCCGTGTATCTGCTTGTCGCGACCTCTCCTGTTGCAGTATGCCACGTGGAAATCGTGGGCTCAGAATCAGACGAGGCCAACGTGATGCGCTGCCTGTCCAATAAGAGTGCAAAAGCTCGAACCCAGTTAGTGTGTGCAGGAAATGGATCTGCCAGTGCTATGACCTCTTCTGTTGCAACATTCCACATGCGAATCGTGTGATCAGATGACGCCGACGCGATGCGTTTCCCATCCCACGAAAATGCAACACAGTTGACCCAATTGGTGTGTCCAGTAAATGGGCCCACTACGACCTCTCCAGTTGTGGCATCCCACACACGAACCGTGCTATCGGACGATGCTGATGCGATACGTTGCCCATCTGGAGAGAAGGCAACAGAGGAGACGGAATCTGTGTGCCCAGTGAATGGACCTGCTACGACCTCCCCTGTGCCAGCATCCCACACACGAATTGTGTAATCTGACGAGGCCGATGCGATGCGTTGCCCGTCAGGCGAGAACGTAACGGATTTCACATAATAGGTGTGTCCAGAAAATGGGCCCGCTATGACCTCTCCTGTCACGGCATCCCACACACGAATCGTGTAATCCTCCGAGGCTGAGGCGATGCGGTGGCCGTCTGGGGAAAATGCAATAGAGTGGACAGAAGAGGTGTGTCCAGTAAATGGACCTGCTGCAATTTTCCCTGTTGCAGCATTCCACACCCGAATTGTACGATCTGACGAGCCCGATGCGATGCGGTGCCCGCCCGGCGAGAATGCAACAGAAAGGACCCAATAGGTGTGTCCTATGAATGGGTCCGCTATGACCTCTCCCGCTATGGCATCCCACACGCGAATGGTGCAATCATCCGAGGCCGATGCGATGCGCCGCCCATCCGGTGAGAATGCAACAGACCTGACCCAAGAGGTGTGTCCAGTAAAAGGACCCGCTATGACCTCTCCCGTCGTGGCATCCCACACGTAAATCGTGCGATCGGACGAGCCCGATACGATGCGCTGCCCGTCCGGCGAGAACGCAACAGAAAGGACCCCATCGGTATGTCCAGCGAACTGACTCGCTCTGGCCTCTCCTGCCGTAGCTTCCCACACACGTATTGTGCAATCGGACGAGGCAGATGCGATGCGATGCCCGTCCGGGAAGAAAGCAACAGAGTTAACTGAAGAGGTGTGTCCAGTAAATGGACCCACTACGACCTCTCCTGTTTCGACATCCCACACCCGAATTGTGCGATCGGACGAGGCCGATGCGATGAGATGTCCGTCCGGTGAGAATGCGATTGATCTGATCCAATCTGTGTGTCCAGTAAACGGACCCGCTATGACCCCTCCTGTTGCGGCA
Organism: Lactifluus pinguis; assembly: GCA_003313945.1. Classification (NCBI taxonomy): domain Eukaryota; kingdom Fungi; phylum Basidiomycota; class Agaricomycetes; order Russulales; family Russulaceae; genus Lactifluus; species Lactifluus pinguis. The sequence goes on from QLPA01000937.1 coordinate 23,698, forward strand.
TCCCATACGTAAATTGTACGATCGGACGAGGCCGATGCGATTCGATTCCCGTCTGGTGAGAAGGCAACAGAGTTGACCGAATTGGTGTGTCCAAAAAATGGGCCTGTTACGATCTCTCCTGTGGCAGCATCCCACATGTACATCGTGTGATCGGATGAGGCCGATAATATGCACTGCCCATCTGGTGAGAATGTAACACATCTGACCCAATGTGTGTGTCCAATAAATGGGCCCGCTACGACCTCTCCCGTTGCGACATCCCACACACAAATAGTGTAATCGGACGAGGCCGATGCAATGCGTTTCCCGTCTGGAGAAAATGCAACGGAGTTGACCCAATCGGCGTGTCCACTAAACGGGCCTGCTATGACTTCGCCTGTTGCGACATCCCACATGCGAACAGTGCGATCTGACGAGCCCGATGCGATACGCTGCCCGTCCGGCGAGAATGCAACGGAGTTAACCGAAGAGGTGTGTCCAGTGAATGGGCCCGCTACGGCCTCTCCTGTTGTGGCATTCCACATACGAATCGTGCAATCTGGTGAGGCCGATGCAATGCGTTGCCCGTTCGGCGAAAATGTAACGGAGAGGACCCCGCTATCGTGTGCTTGAATGGTCATTTCCAATGCCGGCCAATGAGACAACTGCCCGCGCTCCAAGGACAGTGTACAAGGAAAGAGGTGGAGGTAATGATCACGGATGAGGGAAGAGCTTGGAGAGAAAGGTAGCGCAGAGACATAAATATGCGGAGCACTCCTTGCCACGGCCATCCCGAAATACCGCACAAACGCGGATGCATCATTCACCAATGCTAACAACTTCTTCACTTTCGTCGGCGAACCCTGTTGCGCATGTCACTACATTTCACGTGGAAATATACGGTATACTTACCTCCCGCTGCATCCATATCAACAAAGATGTCAATGCTGGTAAAGCAAGGCCCACACTACTCTTGAGGCTAAGTACTTCGAGCCAGAATAGAAACTTTGTTTTGAAGAACAATTGAAGTTTCTTAAGGATATTGTGACTGAAAGCGAGATGTCCCAAATGATTGTCCCAGTAAAAACAGGCGTACGATAGGGAAGGCGGAATATGTTCGGCTATTCGAGATTTCAAGTCTGGGACGTCGCTATTGGCAAGATATGATGACTCGAGTTTGCAAATGTTGAATTTGAGATGACCGAGCATTAAACCAAGACAAGAATGTGCCAGTTGATGGTGGGCATCCTCAAGGTCCACATAAAAAACGTTGTTTGTTTTATTGGTTAGGAAGTCACGGAATGAAGTATGGAGAGGAACGATGGGACGGGTTTGATCAGGTGAAGTGACATTACTTAACAGTGGACCGAGGCGACTAAGGATTTCGAGGACAAGAGCCGGATTAGAATCATCGGGGTCATCGACGGGTACATGCCTTCGCAGAGCGACCAAGGAACCGGCAGAGAGGGGCTCGAGCCCAGCAAATAGTTGTCCCATGATGGATCGAAATAGAATCCGCGCCTCATCTGTTTTGAAGTACTCTTGGAGAATTTCTTCGTACAAGCCATCCAATAGACCTTCTTTGGGGCTTCGGGAGTGTCCGAATAGGCGCTGTACACGCTTTTCGGTGGGAAGGCCGAGACTACCGGGGCTATTTATGAACCCGGACGCAACGGTTGCCCACTGAAATAAGCCTTCTGCGGCCATCGCTAGTTCGACACCATGATGTTCGAACACGTCCGGAGGGAGCTCCTTCTGAAGATACATACGAATATCTTCCTCCGTCTTGGCGGCTAATTTGGCATCATCCATGTAGATGATGTTGACAGATGACGCTTCGACGAACGCAGGTTCGATTCCGTCCTCTGGCCTTGAGGTGATGAGTACACGGAATTCAGGAGGGAGGTCGACGAGATTTTTGGCAAGAAAGGTGTGTAATCCGCTTTTGCCAATTGCATCTCCACTCTCATCCAATGCGTCGACGACAATGAGAATTGGCCCAGGAAGTTGTAGGTTTCTGAGCGGTTCCACAAGAAGCCGTGTAAAAAGGGTACGATAATCTCGACTGCTGCGAAGAGACGAGTTATCCTTAACGACCTTCCCAAGGGTGTGTTTGAAAGTAGGATGGCGGTCGGAGAGATCGCGCGCAATTGTCGTGAAGAGTTGGTAGGCATCGTCTTTAGAACCCTCCTTCCGTTGAAAAGCGAAGTAAGAGCCGAGATGCTTGTCCTCGAAAAAATGTGCGACCTCATGTGCAATCGAGGACTTTCCCGTGCCTACTTGGCCAAAGAGAACGAGTCCGCGTGGAGACTTCTTATTCTCAACCCACTTGATAATATGGTCCAAGAAATCCTTGCGTGTTCCCAGAAGACAGCGCTTCTCATCACCGAATCGCCAGCCTCCCTTGTAAGGCAATTCTCTTATTATTGCACCTAGTTCTGTGTGTCCCTGTCAGACAGACGACGATCCAATGGTTATCAAATTACTCACCAGCTTCTAGCACAGCAAGGTTGGTGAGGACAGCAACATGAGCAAGGAATTTGCCTCTCAATCGGATGAGGTTGGCGCGATGTTGTTCGACTTCGTCATCAACTCGGCCGAAAATGTTTTTCAAGACCCGTCTTCCTGTACATTATAGGTTCGTAATGAACGACCGACGAGAAGTCAAAAAGACGCACCGACTTGAACATCCTTCGCATAGGATATAATAAATTTGGCACATTTGGAGACGCACTGTAGCATCTCGTCGAGAGTAGCTGCCAGCGGAGACCTTGGCTCCATTTTCCTCAAAACGTCTGCTTCCTTTGAAAATTCGAATGCATCCAGTATTGCATTAAGTAGTTTTCGGATATTTTCATCACGTTCAAACTGGCGGAGCAAAGTCTGGCAGCGAAGTGAAAAAAAGGTGTGAATGCTCCATATCCTCCGAAAAAACAAGCTGGCGCACCTCGGGAATCCTCGAGAGTAATTTCCATGCTAACGCTGCATGAGGGAGAAACTGAAGGGAAGAAGTTAGCTTTAGGGAAAGATAGGCAAAAATGACGTTCCGCATACTTCTGCGACTGGACCGATGACATCCATTAGCTGCTTGATAACATCAACCGCACACTTCCATGTCTTTAGCATATCCATAGCTTCACTAGCGTGATCGAGAGTGCGGGATATCGCTTCATGGCTGTCCGCTCCCGATCCCACAGGAATATCGACCACGGTAGGGACATCGCCTGTCTGCGATAAAGGAGATGGAAGGGCGGTAACTCCCGTGGGTCGCCTGATTTCACTGTCGGATTGGACAGTAGGACTTACAGCATTTTGATCAACAGGGTCCCCCGGTTCGGCCGTTCTGGGGCTCGGGGTGTTGACTGTTGCAGTCACGATTAAGGAGAGTGTAGCGGGCTCCGACGGATGTCCATCAACACTGCCGAAAACGACATCAAGTTCTGCATGTAGGGTGATCAGCAAGGCGCATGAGTGAGAATTCTAAGAACCAGACGAACCGCGTGGAGGTTCACAGGCTATCTCTTGCCTCCCAACGAAGATATCTGTCCGCAGAATCTTCTTCGCATGAAGAGATATTGTGATTCGGGACAGTGATTGTACAGTACTGTAGGGGAGTCAGTTCTGCGTATTATTCTTATATGGCAATTCTCACAATGAGTCGAGAGACTCGTCCCATTCCACGCGTTGCGCCACACTCCGCACAGGTCGTGTCCGCCGGACTTCCTCCCCATACGTCACCGTAACATAAAACCGCCTTTTTCTCCCAAAGAGTGTCTTGAAGCGGGGAAGGTTGTGTGCTCTAAGGGCTGAAATAGAAAAGGGAATTACTACATATCAGTAGCAGGATAATAAAGATAGTCACCAGTGACCTGCACGGTAAGCGAGATCATTGGCGTTTCGCCGACCTGAACATCACTGATAGTCCCTATTCCGGAGTGTTGAGGACCTGGGCTATGGTGCTGGTTAGGAGCAGGGGACATCGGATGTGAGTGACTGTGTGAAAAAAAAAGTGTAGATTGGTAAACGCCACTAAACGGGCCTCGACAGGTACTAGCGAGGTCCCGAGCCGCATGGCAACCAAGGACAACTGACAGGCATTACAATAACAAGGAAAAAAAAAACAAGTTCCTCGAAACGCTGTCCCTACGCCTCCGCTCTGACTAACTTACTACTGTAGTTACTACTGTACAGTATAGGGCGGTCATTGCGCGGATCTTTGAACTCTCTTTAACTGATTGATTTCATATCTCGGCAATCAAATGTATTGATGCATGATAGGCAGCCCGCGCATGCTGGTCCGGTCTGACCTTCGGAAGATCTTCGTGCAATTACGGCACAAAACCTTGCGACAGCATCAATATCCTAACGGACTTCCGACATCAACTATGATTCTGATGACCGTGGATCATGTACTGACAACGGCCCAAGGACAGTAATCCAAGCTCGCTGCATGGTACACATAGCATACACGTTAAAAATTACAACTAAAACAATTGAGATGCCGCTGTATATATACATGGTATCGAATGCGGCCCAAGGGGTCCACGGTATGTGTAGATAACATTGCAACTAACACAAGATCCCAACGAAGAAAAAGAAGGAAAAAAGCACCGCGAAAAAAAAAAAAAAAAGATGTATAAATAATGCAACGCAAAACAACAACTGAACAGCAAAAACCGAGATAATGGATACGCAGTATATATATCATTGTCATAATCATAATAAATCGTCATCAACTGAGCAATTCCAGAACCTGCTGCAGCGTTTCCGGATCGAGCGGGCGTCCACTCCGCACGCGGACGGCCAAAGCAGCTTTGATCGTCTCAATGTCAGCGGCCACCTCGGATGGGCTCAAACGTGACGAAAGGGACTCGACCGAAACCTCGAGTTGTATGAGCAAAAAGTTGAGTAGGCCAAGTAGCTCCACCTCAGATGGCCGTTCGGACACGGTTGGAACGAGCGCATAGAGGTCGCTGTAGAGAAAGCGATCGGGGTCTGCGTCTATCGGGGCAATAACCTGCGCACGTGACCCCTTGCGCACCGGTAGCGGGCGGAACACCCGTCCACCAGCAAGCGTCTGTAGGCGCACCGTCAGCTGGGCAAGCTCGCGGACCTGCTCCGGAGTCCAGCTACATTCCTCGCCCGGCATCTCCAGGCCACCACACTCGGGCGGAAAGTCATCTATGCCAGACTCCAACGCATCCTCTGGTCGCGGAACCGGCGCGGGCTGCTCGGTAGCGATAGGGACATGCAAGCGGCCCAAGAGCTTGTGGGGGTATACCGCCGTCATCACTTCGGGAATTTCGAGGCCCTTCAGCTTCTTCTCGCCAACGTCGATATACTCGGGTTCGAACGATCGCAGCGCGTCCACGGTGCTGACCTGTAGCGGGTCATCCATCTCGACATTCAACTCGCGGAGAGCATCTGCGCTCAGCAGAATCTGGCCACCCGTCGCCGAATTGGTCACGCGAGATGCACGGTTCACCATCGGACCATAATAGTCCATGCGCCGCGAAACCGAGTCCATCTCGCAGACCGGCGTGCCGCAGTGGATGCCCATCCGGAGGCTCAATCCCCGCGCGATTAGAGTACCATCGTTGTCGTGGACCTCGCGACCTTCGGGTAGATCGAGGATCTCCTTTGGCCATGGCTCATCTAGCAGGAGCATCTGTACGCTGCTACACCACAACAATGCCGCGGAGACCGTCGAGAACGCGACCATGAACGCGTCGCCTTCCGTTTTGACCTCGTAGCCACCGCAGATACGTACATGACGCCGCAACAATTGATGGTGCATCGTTACGGCTGTCCTCATTGCCGTCTCATTGACGTCCCACATGTGCGTCGAATTGACGATGTCCGTGAACGCAAGCACGACCTGGCCAACGGGGGGTGGGATTTCGGGGTCTAGCCTGCCGGTCTCGTTGTCCCCAACTTCGTCCTTGCGGTTCCTGCGTGGTGGAGAGAACAGCTCTACGTCCTGAAGCGGGTGATCCTTCTCTTGTCCTCGAGGGCTGAATAACCCTGCTACAGAGATCACCATGATCATGGTCGTGCCCTCAGAACCATAGCTGACGGCAAAGTCGCGTAGCTTCTGCGCCGCAATCATCGGGTCTCCGCGCTCAGTCCGTGCGATGTCCACCGCAGTCTGGTAGGAGACATAATCCCACAGGCCATTATTGGCGATGATCAGGAACTCGTCCAGCTCGGACAGTTTCAGCGAGCTGACATCGGGCCGCGCGTTGATGATCGGCAGGAGGTGATAGTACCCAAACGATCGGGATACATCCGCCTCGTCATTGACCAGTCCCTTTGGCGATACCCAGCCCTCGGCCGAACGAATGCGCGTGATTTCGTTCCGGTCGAATGGCTCATGCTTGACCGAGACCACTTGCGCTAGGCCGCGTCGCGACATGACTGCGAGCGCATTCCCCACGTTCGCGACATATAGGTGGTGTCCACGAAAGTATGCGACGATGCCCGAAGCGCCGATACTCGACGCGCTGCCAGAGTTTCCCACCGCGTCCGAGCCAAGGAGTGTGCCCGCGGACCGATGACTGGCCTGCGACATCTTGCGACCGCTCACATTACTCGAGTACGCCGAGAAAAGATGGTCATGGGTGAGACGATTCAGCTTAAGGAACGTGCGCCGAAGTGCGTCCGGATGTGACTCGCCCTTACTCAGGTCAAGCGCCTTGAGCTGCTCCGCAAAGGTAGACACAAAGCGGTCGTGCAAAAATTTTGAAATGTGGGTGTTATGCGGCGACGCATGCGAGCGCCCAAACATTGCGAAGATGGCCTCGTCGCGTTTCTCTCGAAACGTGGGCTGCACGAGATCGAACATCGACAGGTATTCACGGTTCCCTAGGTTATCCGCAATCCCGTATTGCAGCTGGTTAACGAGCGTGACTGAGGTGCGAACTCGCCGGTCCTCCGTATCGTCTGGGATGTTCACCGCGAGGGTCGTGGTGACGTCCATCAGTCCAAGCACCCGAAGCTGATTCAGCTCCTCAAATCCCGCAAGTCGTTCGAGGAGCTCGTTGCTGGGTCCTTCTCGGTCCCCCCGCCGTTGCCATGTCTGGATCTTTAGGTGCTTGTTCCCGGAGAGGTTGAGGTACTTGAGATTTTTATTAAAGTTCCTGTCATAACAACGAAGTTGAGCGACCGCGGAGCCGGAGTCAATCTTTGCACATGAAAAGCTCACCAATTCCAATCAAACTCCCAGTTGCTTATATTGTACCTCAAACCGTTGCTCCCGACGTCTAACACTGCAAGATTGATGACCTTCCCCAGCTCTTGTGGTAACGTCAATAGGCGGTTCCCGTTCAGATACAGGACTTCGAGTTTGCTCAGCCGTGGTAGGTCCTCTGTCGGCAAACCGGCAAGCTTGTTCCCGCTAAGGTAAAGCTCTTCTAGCAAGACGAATTCCTTGAAGAATGGTCTTGGAAGTTCTTGGATGTCATTGAAGGACAAATTGAGCACTCTCAACTCTCGCAGCACCATTAGGAGCGGCAGTGCGTCATCTCCAAGTCGGTTCTCGCCTAGATATAATCGTTGGAGGGACTTCACCAACGGTGGTAGCGGACGTGACGACGTGGCGACTGAGCCGGCTGTGGATGCTTTCCTGTCTGGTAGGGTCGGCACCAAGGTCGCTGTTGAGCTCAATGCGCTCTCGTGCGCCCCAACTAACGGCAGGTTGGAGGCAGGTGCGGCAGACACCGGACAAAGTGCTGGTGGGCGGATGTATGCGATAAGGTTCGAAGTCATGTTGATGCGCTCCAGCGAACCGCAACACCAGAGCGCACTGGGGAATTCGGTCAAGTTGTTGTTGTGCACATCGAGCCGCTCTAGTTTTTGTAACCGGCCAATGCTCGAAGGGAGGGCACCGAGCAGGTTGTCTGAGCAGGAGAAGGACTGCAACAAGCTGAGCTCGCCAAACGATTCCGGAATCGCCCGGAACTTGTTACGATCTAGAATTAACTCCTCAAGGCTTGTCAGCTGCCCGAGGGCTAGATCGTCAAGCGACGATAACTTGGCACTCGAGACGTTGAGGTAGGTCAGGGAGACAGGGGTCCGGCCGACAGGTCCAGGTGCCAACGATATTTGCGTGATGTCATTATGCGAGTTGTCTATTCTCTTGAGTAAGGGCCCCGACGATAGGTCCAATGCTTGCACAAAGTTGTGACCGACCAACAACTCCTCGAGGTTCGGCAAAAGGCTAACACCACCGAGCTCTGTGATGTTATTCCGCCGACAGTCAAGAACGGCTAATTTAGCGAGGTGTCGGAAGCTGTCCGGAAGGCGTGTAACGCGATTGCCAACGATGATCAAGACTTTCAGCCGTTGCAACGAACGGATGTCATCAGGAAGTTGCGATATCATGTTGAAGGAAATGTCCAGTTCTTCCAGACCGGACATCCGACAAACCTCCTCCGGAACGTCCTGAAACTTGTTATTCGAGATGTTCAAGAGTCGTAACATGTGCAATCGAGGGAAGTACCACGGCAGCTTCTCCATTCTATTGTTCTGCACTCTCAGTTCTTGGAGATCTGGAAGACGGTAGAGAGCGATGTCATTGATGTCGCCGATCCGGTTGCTGGATAGATCCAGTCCCATCAGGGTAGTAAAGTTTTGCACACTTTGCGGCACCTTCTTGATACACATATTGGACAACCGAAGTTCTTGCAGAGCTGTGCAGAGCTGGACAAAGTCGCCAGGTATGTCGAGCATAGGATTACGCGACAATGTCAGCGACTTGATATCTTCAGCGTGCCCATATAGAATGACGGGCACAGTTCGTAGGCTTTTGTTCGTGAGATCGACATTTCTATAGTCGGTAAAAATCATGTCTTCTTCCTAGTGAAGTTGTCAGGTCGTGGCAGTAGAGATAACTGTAAGACCACGAACCGTAGGTCCCAGAACCGTGCTCTTATACACAAACTTCATCAGGAAGCTTAAATCACCCTCGCCGAGGGTGTCCAGCCCATCAGCTACATCGTAACCAGCCTGATCAAGACGCCTTCGAACGATATCCGCCGGCCTCTCGGTCTGGGCGAGCATGCGCTCTAAGTGTGCGGATTAGTGGGACTCAAGATTCAACAAGATGAAGCAACACACCTCTCCCCCGCTCCTTGAGATATAGTCTATGGTCCTCGCGTTCCCCCGGATTGAGTATGGTTGAGTTGAGTTTGCCAGAGAGCTGTTCGACGGTAGTATTCAAGCCGCAAGTCAGAATATAATACTCGTTATTCGCGCGGTATACCCTGATCTTATAGGTGCGGGTGTCTGGGACCTGACTCGGTTGGGTACGTGAGATCATCGCGCGCCAATGTGATTTGCGCCTGTTCGTGGAAGGCTCATCTTCATCCGAGCTGGAGACATCGGGTTCGGGTTGGTCGCCTGAGACCCAACTGGGCGGTGCCTTCCACCCGGCCATGCCATTTTGCGCGCCTGATGTACGCGAGACAAGCTGCGGTGGTGGCAACGTGGGTCCGACAGGTTGCGGAGATATCCTATGGTAGTCGATAGTTCCTTCACGACCACGCGTGCCTGGATGGGACGACATGAACGGATCGCGGAATACGGGGCCGCCAGATTGCGGTGGGGAGGAAGACGACGAAGAAGGTGTGGGTGCCCGGCCATCCGTGCGGTAGTAACTTGTGCTTGCCTCGCCCAAACCGACACCCGAGGTTGGCAGGCTGTTGGTCGATTGAGGAATCAGCGACGGGTCAATTATCCCTTCCATGCGCTCTAGGTCGGTATCGAGGTTAAACTCGGACTGGAGGAACGAAACTGGCGGCACGGAAGCGCCTTTTGTTTTCTTCTTTTCGCGACCCCGAACGGTGAGTAGCGCGCTTCTACTTGGAGAAGATGGGTCCATATTAAGGAAGGAGTTAGTGCCGCTAGGTGGAGTGATAAAGGCAGGGAGTGGTTGGTGGAATTTATTAGTGGTGGCCTGCGTATCTTTGTCCTCAGACTCAAGCCTCGCCTTACTACGTGCTCGTTTGATAGCCTTTAGTGGATTGATGAAGGATTTTGGCTTCTTGAGCTCCTTATGGCCATTGCTAATTGAGCTAGCCGCAATGCTTGCATGGTCTTCGGCACTGTTAGACTCGGTTGACCGAGTTGACCGACCACTTTGATTCCGCGGCGGCGAAAAGGAAGGCATTTTGGAGCTAAAGTTGAAAGTCTTGGAGCCTTTCGAGGGGAGGGCAGGCTACGGGAGAGAAAAAAAAATATGAGAATAGTTTGGGTGTAAACGGGGGAAAGAGACCCACGGGTTCGTCCGACCAGAGCAAGTCAGTAGAAGATGGAGTTGGTACCAACAATTGGGATGTTCGAGGATAACTCTGGGTACCTAAAGCCATGAGAGGTTGGAATGAAGAGGAAAGGAAAGAAGGAGAGTGAGCGGAGGCTAAGGTTATGATCGTGTCTCTCAAGAAGATCAGAACAATCCTGACAGATTATCGAGAATGGGGGCGGCTGTCACTCAGGCACGAGGTGCACCGCTATACGATTCAGGTCATATTTTGCGCATACATTTCACTAACGTACCGCATATATGCTGTCAATGACCCTTCCGTCTATAAATATCAAATATAATCGTTCGACGACGACGATGACGACGACAATGTGCGGTCACCGGCTGCGTAACGACTGGTCAATTCTCCGAGGTATTACTTTATTTAGTAATATTGATCCCGGCTAATCCAATTTATCGCGATCCGAACTCCCCGTCCGGTCCCACCTTCCCCTTTTAGCACCGAACCGGTTGTATCAAGGCCTTTCAGCCCGGGCCAACGACGCTCGCTGAGGCCCTCACAGCCTTCGTATCCGTATCCCGCCATTCGACAACGTTAATCACCTACCGCCATGCCCTCCTCCACCACCTCCGCCTCTTCTGCCTCTTCTTCCTCTAGCAAGTCGTTTCAAGCTCCCAGCAGTCTCAAGGTTTTTATCATTCTTATCCACAAGCCTCCTTACTAATTCTGTGCAGGTCGTTGGCATCGTTCTAGCAATAGTCAGCGGGGTTCTCATCGGCTCTAGCTTCGTCTTCAAAAAGAAGGGCTTGTTGCGCTCGCAGGCCGGGCACACAGCAGGCGAGGGTGTTGCATACTTGAAATCCGTACGTAGTACAATCCCGACCATTCACGCGTACTCACGGTTTGAGACCAGGTATTATGGTGGAGTGGCATGATTCGTGCGTTGTACCTCGCTACCTATCCTTATTCAAAGCTTACAGTAACAGTGATGATTGTGGGGGAACTATGTAACTTTACGGGTGCGTGACCTGCCTTTTAACTGTCATTTCCTCATAAAGTTGATTCTCTTCTCCAAAGCTTATGCCTTTGTCGAAGCACTTGTGGTTGTACGTCACTCCTATCTCATTTCCTCCCTTCCCGTGCCTTAGCAACTACTAGACCCCTCTTGGAGCGCTCTCTGTTGTGATATCAGCCATACTGTCTTCAATATTCCTCAACGAAAAGCTCACTTTCTTTGGTTGGCTTGGTTGCGCACTTTGTATTGTCTGTTGCATTTGACCTTTGGTGCATTCCGTCTTCTGATCCTGTACAGATCGGATCAACTATCATTGCCCTGAATGGCAAGTCGGCCGATCCCTCCTTCGGGGTCCCCCAATCACTAATCGATCGTCTAGGGCCGCAAGAAGCCAGCGTTGGACAAATAGTCGAGTTCCAGCACTTATTCCTCTCTCCAACTTTTGTCGTATACGCCTCAGTCCTCATCCTCGCCTCATTGGCCATAATTTTCTACTTCGGGCCCAGGTCACTCCTTCTATTCGTCTCTCGTGCTCCTCGTTGTGCTGATATATTCTCAAGATATGGAAGCAAGAATATGATTTGGTACATTCTCGTTTGCAGCTTGATTGGTGGACTTAGTGTCAGTGTAACTACTGGGCTGGGAGCTGCAATCGTCACGAGTGTAATGGGCGATAATCAGGTTGGTTCCACAAGCCAAATCAAGCGTCGGATCGTGCCTGACGTATTTTTGGTAGTTTAAACACTGGTTCATATATTTTCTCTTAGTATTCATCACGGTGACGTTGGGTAAGTCCTCCGGTTGTAGCTTGCCCCTGGAAAGGGGGAGCTGAGCCTAACTTTTGTGTAGTGACCGAGGTCTTCTACCTTAACAAAGCACTCGCCCTCTTCAATACTGGTAAGCATTCTCTCCGTGCTTCTCGAACAGAAGTCTCACTTTTCCTTTTCAAGCTATGGGTAAGCTTACCGTTTACGGTTTACTCCATTTCCAAACCCAATGGCTCATTCGCACACACCAGTCACCCCTACATACTATGTAATATGTATGTTCTCGTTATGTTCTATCCGGTCTTCTCCAACTTTATTGTGCCACAGTTTCATTCAGCTCCATGGTAACCACCGTCGTACGTCATGGTGATGCTTCCAGGAACTGCGGGCGTAATGATGTTGTTCTCTAGGTCCTTTTCAAGGGTCTCAAAGCTTCCGCCGGTCAAATTATCACTATTGTGATGGCATTTCTAGTTATCTGTGTGGGAATCACGATCCTCCAGATGTCAAAGGTTGATCCCACGGAGCTCAAGAGCCTGGACCGCCGGTCCACGATTCTCCTCCAGGCAGCTCGGCAACAGACAGAAGCGTTTGAAGAGAAATCCGCCTCTGGTCTTGAGGACCCTGGAATTGACACTTTACGTGGTTCCTTTGGTACAGTTGGCAGCATTATTCGTGCCCGCACCGCCCGCCGCATCAGCCAATCCAGTCGTCTCTCCGCCCATTCAAGCCGGTTTGGGGCCTCTACCTCGCAGGTTGATCTCGAGCGGGCTGGTTCGAAAAACACGCCCCCAGTCCCATCTAACTTCGGTCACTATGGAGCTATGAAAAGACACCAACTTTTTGATCCTCCAGTACCCAGTTCAGAGGCCGCCGAGTTTGATACGATATCCATGTCTAGCCAGCCGTCAGCGCGCAAACCACAAGCGATCAAGTTTGGCGAGGAAGACATGGTCCACTCTTACCATCGTACTACAGCCGGGAAAGACGACCTGGCTACGCACGAGCGCCGCATCGTCCCTCGCGGCACTAGCCCACTTGCGTCTCCTCCCTCGTTTATACCAAGTAGAAGCTCCCCGCCTGGAAACAGCACCGAAGGCCCGATGGATCAACGGCAATCCCCGGAGAGCCCCAAGGCACCGCACTCCCGGTACGACTCTGGCCCTAACGGGTTGCGTTCGGCACCACCGCGTGTGGGTATATCCAATGACGCGTACCATGACCCCTTCGGGGGTTCGCCGGCGACAGTGACATTGCCATCGTTCCCCTCCGGCATATCGTTGGACGAATTCGTTGAACCACGGCGTCAGCCCCATAGCCGACAGTCGAGCTCACGTGACTACCCCAGGGGACACAAGTCGGAGGATGCAGAGGAAAGGGTGTCCCTTTGGGACCCCCGACGAAACAGCAGCAACAGTGATGATATGGACCTTGGTACACCTTCCGAATCTCCTCCTGAAACCATCCGTTTGGTGAGTGCGTCGCGGGGCGGACAGATCTGAGCAACTCCAAAAAACCTGTTGGGGTTATGCCTACCGTCTCTCTTTGTCATCCGAACCTTCGTTCCTTCTGTTCCCCTTCCCTTAGACTGTAGGACTTCTTTCGGTTAATGATCTAGTAACGTTTTCTGTTTTCTATTTATCATGAACTCCGACATGCCCGCCCCAGCGGCACACGTGTTTTTTACTCTCGGCCATGTATGATGTATAGATAGCACCAAACATTAGCTGACCGGTCTCTTGCCTCATTTCGCTTTTTGTGACAAGACAATTATCTAAAAACACCCGATAGTTTCAAGTCTACTCCGACTGCAAAGTCCGCATCTGTGTGTGAACTTTACGATGTTTTACGCAGCACTCGCCCATCTGCCCATCTGCCTATGCCGATCTCCCAGTTTCCTAACCAATCACGGAGCAACTATCTTTCGCTGTGATAAAAGTCTGCACCGGAGACAATTTAATTTCCTGACCGCATAAACTGATCGAGAAAATGGAACATGGAGAATAAACTGGACGATTTCCAAAAACAAAAACGTGTTACATGACTCAGTTTCTACCCTATGAACCTTTTTCCAGATTTTATGTATTGGTGGGTCGCAGACCGCTCACCAGAGGAGAGGGGAACCAGAGACCGGGGCAGAATTTTTTAAAATGTTTTGGTCTCACATGTCCGAGATGCTAGTTAGGAACGATCATTATGGTATGTGGGCGCACTGGAGGCGTATCAAGTCTCACGGGCCCGCTGCCAGGATGGTGCTTCGAGTCCGGAAGGGGAATACGTGTAAAATAGATATGACCAAGAACAGACAAATGAAAATGCGAGAAGCGAGTAGGGAAAAAGAGGCGCGTGTACGTAGGTAGGGACAAGAAAAAAAACAAGATGAGTGTGATTGAGAAGCAGTACTATGCCCTGTCTTATCGTTCGTGTATGGACCATGGACAACGCTCCCTCTCTTTGTATTTGCTCTAGCTCGTACCTAGGCTAGAGATATCGTAGATAACTTCGACGGCCCCCGTGCCCTAGGCTTGCTCGTGGAGCGGGGGGTACCGCTGGTACTTCCTCTGTTCCCCGGCTCGCTGTCGAGGTCTGCGGTGAGGGGTTTGCGTTGGCCACGGCGCGAAGTGAGCGGGTATTCGCAAAGAATATGTCTCTTGGCACATTGGCTATGTTTTTTTTTTCAAAAATTTTCATTTCACAGCGATGGGTCGTGCGAAGAGCAAGGGGGGAAAAAGGGAACGGAGGGCAAGAGGGGTGGGAGTGGGAGACAATAGATGGCGACACATGCGGCAAGGACGACGGGGCGGCGCAGATTGAGTTTTTCCGTCGTTGATTGAAAAAGAACGTCAGCGCGGAAGAAAGGAAAGGAAAGAAGACGGAAAAGAGGGGGACGGAGAGAAAGAGAGAGAAAGATCAGAGGACGATAAGGAGATGTGAGGTATCCAGGTCGCGCCCGCAGGGCACAATGTTGGTCCCATGAGCGATGCAGCAAATGCATAAAAGCCGGGCATCCTCTCCCAGGCTCGTCAATCGGACCTACAATGTCCCCCCCGTTCTGCCTGCCCAGGCACACACCCCTACAAGACACTTCTCCTTCCCCGCCACCCCCCTTTCTTCTTCTCCTCCACCACCACCTCCTAGGAGGCTCCCTTGACGCACCACCGCCTCTAAAGTACGCCAAACTATGTTACTCACCTGCATGTCCTGTCCTCACCAAACCCGCCCCTAGGTTGA
>QLPA01000939.1:0-14291 GCA_003313945.1 Lactifluus pinguis
TTTGAAACAAAAAAGACAATGTCAAAAGACCCGAACGGTAGGTAAAGGATACTAGTAATGTGCAACATACCCAGTAGGACATTGCGATACCGGTCAACGTCCTTATGCGCGTTGGGGAGCTCGCCGTTGTAGGAAATGCCGACGAGGAGTGCACGACGCCTTGAGGACGAGTAGCCGGGACGCGGTATACCCTGTGCCGTCACAGTTCCGGTATCTTTCGTCCGGTCACCGGTTGGTAACATGCCCTCTTCGACGTCGGCGAGGCGGGTACGACAGCGAAAGACCTTCACGAGTTGACCTGCACGCGTGACAAGGGAAGAGGCCAAGGAGCACCGCCCTGTGCATGGTGGTGATGGTGATGATGACGGAGACGGCTCGGCGGGTGTTTGAACGTTGGTCTCTATTCGCCGTCGCGGGAGAGGTGGTGGTGGAGGTGTTTGACGTGAACGAGGGAAGGAGACAAAGTTACCCATGGGAGAATAAGAAAGACGGGGTGGAAAGAGGAGATGATGGCGGTCTGTGGGGAAGATATAGAGTTCTCATAAATATGTAAGTGGACGTGAAGGGAATGTCTTTGTTGTGCGACCGTCTCCGTGAGTTGGTCTACGCCCCATCCGACACGCGTTTGGGCAACACCGGCACGGTTGGAGCACATCACAATTGTTCCACATGAGGCCTCTCACAATACGGCATGCCCGTGCCCGCACTAAAACAAACTTTGATCACACGGCCGTAAAGGGGGCTCCGTTACTAATTGTCTCGACTATCGCAAACAAAGTATGATACCAATAACTGAAGGGAAGCATAACAAAACAGCAGAAATACGCGTCCGATCGCAATATGAATCAAAGGAGGCTAGCGTCAGGAGAGAGAATATAATAACGACGAAATGAAAGAGGCTCAGCGCTCAACTCTCGCAAGTGAGACTTGTTGTTGAGTCTCCTCATCTCATGAACCGGTTAGATAGATCGGGAGACGGGAGTAAGACGGGGGAGTATCCCGTGTTGTCGCTTGACATGAGACATCGGCTGGTATTGTGGTGTTTCTGTGATTAATGTCAGTACCATAGGACATAAAAGGCCAAATTTGAGGAAGTTGATGATGAGCCTGTCCATCAAATGTCACTCCACCACCGCGTAAAAGTTCTCTTAATTTCTTACCACGTTTGTGCTAACCAACACGCCACCCCATCCATCACACCTCACAGAAGAAAAACTGGACACTCGGCTTTTCGCATTGGTGTTAGAGGTAGATTCGATGCACAACCTCGCGAACGTCGATCTTCGTACGAGTCTGCTTCCATAGGTATTCTGCGTCGCGGCGCTTTTAGACGTCGGTATCATTTTTTTCGCGACATCGCGGATCAGTGAGCTGCTGTGTGGGCCATTCAAGGTGCAGCTGAACAATCAAAGCCCGGTGCGCAATGATGAATCCTAGAACGAAGACGGCACAGACCAGCCGTGTGTTTTGCAAGCTAAGGTTACCAAAAGAAAAAAATAGCCTGACGGGGCGCGAATCAGTGCTCTTGCAAAAAGGGAGGATGTTGACTAAGAAAGAGGTGGGTCGTCCTTGAGTACGTTGTCTTGGGTATAAGAACCACAACAGAGAATGAGGGAACTCTTCGGAAGTGATCAACGATCCTCTGTCGACCTTCCCAACCGTAACCGTTACACGTAGAGAAATGCCAAAACTTGTGGTTGCGTCATTTTGCGTTGGTCTCGGACTCGGTCACTCGGTCACTCGGCCTCGGCCTTGTTGTTGTTGGTCCCCACGTGACTCATTCATTTTTTGTGCCATCAATTCATATCCTTTTAGTTCGGGCTACTTGTTGACGCTGCGGTGGATCACCCAAGGCGAGTAACTTGCAACTCCGACCCCATGCGACCTGTATACAGTATTCACAACGTTGCCAAAACACGCGCATTCCTGCCCGGGCACGGTATATACATATCCATGGCCAAGCAAAGAGGCATAACACGCAGCTTGGCATCCGATAAACGACATCCCTGCAGGCACGATATTTTCGGCAAAGGCTTTTTGTCTCCACTATCGCTTCTATCGTTGCGGTATGCCGAATCCGGTGAAGCGACAAGGGGGTACCGTAGCAACGCAAATTCTACCTACATGGATTTTACCAAGCGTTAATTGTTATACTTTGACCCGCATATCATGCGCCGGTTTCCTCGCGCCGGCGCCACCCCTACTGTAGTAAAATAGTACTGTACTTTGTATACGTTCCAAAAAAAAACATGCGTACTAAATGGCTGTGGAGAAAAAGGGCAGTGATCCTTGTGTGCGTTGCAGTGCATCCATCCACGTTACTAGTACCTCATGTCTGTTGTGTCTGTACTCGCCACATACACACACATGGCACAGCACACATGCGCAAATATCTCGCACACAAGGAACCGGCTATGCCGAGTCCTGTACATACTCTGCTTTTCGGCCCTGTATGCCGATTCGGAGAAACTTGGAACAAAGCAAAGAACCATCACATCGTGATGTCTGATCCATGATGGAGGGAACTGATGACTCGGAAGTCGGGTCATGCCGGGCTTGATTTGACCACGTGAACTTACATACGCAAACTTTTGCAAAGCGGAGCACGTTAGTACATTGATATTCGGTGCAGTTAAAGTACAGTGATCGTATCAATTATGCAAGTAGGGATAAGTTATGATGTGTGATCCGTGAGTTTGTATGGCAATGACAGCATGGTGGATGTTCTGGTATATAATGCACATAGTACATTCAATAAAATTGCGTCACAATAGAAGGGGATCGTCCATATTCTAATATCACATCAATCGTCAGATGAAGCTTGGAGCAGACCAAATAAAAATAGGCTCACAAGTTTTGCCAGGCTACTCAACTCTGGCGTCTGAAAGTTGTTGAGGTCTCCGTCAAATTCGCTTCCTGCAGAATCTCCGCGTGCTATCCTTTTCTTCTTTTCCGTCTTTCGAAAAAGGGTATAGTTATGTAATGCACGGCAACTTGCATGGAGCTCATAGCTAACAATACGAACAGATAATCGCTCAGTCAGATGGGGAATGTGAGTAAGGCTGAGGAGTGGCGTACTTGATGTGAGTCATCAGCCCACGGTATGACGGACGAGGGTGTTGTCCTATAATAAACGTCAGTACTAGATAAAGGCAAGTTTTGAGAAGACTATAGACTAACGAAGGAATTTGCATAGCAGCGTCGTGAGCGAGCCACACGGGCCCTCCCAGGCTCGCTGTGGGTCAGAGCATGCTGATATGGAGACCTAACGAGGGAAGATATGGGGTGCCATCAAACGTCGGCCACATGGAAGAAGCAACGTTCTAATTCCTACCACGTTTGCGTGCGGTATGGCATCGTAATTACACCAACCATCACAAATACGAGAAATTGGGGAGAGTTGGGTGTGCGTTGGAGACAGAATCGATGGCGTTATTGACTTTGAATGCCGACTCCTCGAAGAGACGTTACTGGCTTCTGTGTTGATTCGCAATGATCGATTGGTGAGCTTGGAGCTGGTCAAGACACTACAAATCGAAGGAGCTATCCGGGATGCTATTGAATCCGAAGAACCACCGGAGGCCAACGCGAAACGGCGTTCTAGGACGAGGTTAATGCAAAGAATCGTAGCGGAGAAAGAACATACCAGCATTGTTTCGCATGGTAGCTGAATGTCGTACACCCTTGGAGAGCCATGGCACATAAATTCCATTGCAGTGGTGGTGTGGAAGGTCCAACATAGTGCCGGAATGGCACGAGTCGAGAATTGCCTAAAGAATAGAGCATGGATCAGAGCATGGACACATAAAGACGGCAGAAATAAGACGGTTTACCAAAAGGGTGCAACCAGGCAAAAGGGGATCGACGAGAATCTCCTTGAGCGTCTAAAGACAAAGTATCAGGAATCGGCGACTTTTGTGGGTTAGAGCGAAGGTCATATTACATTATCGATGATACGCCGTTCATCACTGGTTATGATAACTGGGACAAGCATTGAGAAGAATAATATCACGGATGATGAAAAAAGACGTACCTTCATCCTGACCGTCTTCCTCTATATCAAAACTGTCGTGCGATTCTTGTTGATCCGAGTGACCAGAGTCTATCCAAAAAAAACTTATTAGGATGAGACAATCCAGGAGGTCGATAAGGGAACAGCACAAAGGAACACAAATTTGTCGCCGGGGGCGGCATCTGCCACAAGCCGTTTCAATTCGCGAGTCTGGTATACGAGTCAGCGATTTCGGGAGGAAAAGAGAGATGAGGGTCTGACCATGTTATCACAAGTAGGTTGAGACAGGTCGGGAAGATTGGGATCGTCCTTGAGTATGGTGATATCTGTCGGTGCAAACTTGTAGATATCTTATGATGCGGTTAGCAAAAAGGACCACCCGAAGATGTCGATGGGTTCGCACCGATGAGGAGTTCTCGGAAGTCATCAATGTCTTTATGGGGGCCATCCAAGGTATTCCAATTCTTGGATCCGGTATAGCATATACCAACAAGAAGGGCTCGCCGCTTGGGTGTCGGACCGTCTACCTTGCCCTCTTCGAGGTCAGGGAGACGGATGTTGTTGTTGGTCCTGCGAAAGCAGGAGCAACAACGGGCATATAGGGAACTGATAAGAGAACCCATTGAAATGATGGAATCGGGAGTTTCGAGTGATGATAGAGGATAAGAATGGGGAGGGAAAGAAGCGATGACATGACAGACCGTGTCGATTAAATGTGCGCGCCTTTGCCTGGGCGGCCCTCACGATCGAGGGGGAACGACCATTCCATTAAAGGCATTATCATATTTGGCGTTCCCAGGGTCGCTCAAGACACCGTACCGGACTGACTCCAAGTATAAGTTGCACAGACTTGTACAGTTCGTTGCGCCGAGTGAGCCCTGAGGGGTAAAGTTCTGCCATGTGCAACAACAAGGGCAAGGACTCGGACTGGACAAAGTTTCGTGCCTTTGTGCCTTGATTGTGCACAGGCCACCAATCACGTGATCATGCTACGTTCCCGCTGACCCGCTCCTCGAGACTCGAGTCCTCCGTCCCTCCGCGATGACTTTGCCAGAAATGATTACAGATAAGTACGTGAAAGCTAGACTCGGTATAAACCGTCAGGCATATGTCCTTCAAGTTCACGCTTTTCCAATCCCAGGTATTGTGAGAATAAAGATAAAGATCAAAAAGCTATGTCAAGGGAAGCCACGACTGATCGTGCCCGGTAGACGGCTACTGTGATTGGGATAAGACACAACATAATTGTGGAGTATTGGTGGTCACGAAGCGGTGCTGCACTGCCCCCACCGCCGCGTCTCTGGGACAGGGTCATTCCATTGACAGGCGCAACACAGCAGACCTCTGCCTTGTGGCCAGCATGCTACTCACTTGCAGTGCATACACCCGCTGAGGGACACCGCTACTCTGGATATTCTTCAAATTCCGATTCCTGGAAGCGGGTCGACTCCGAGGTGCTGTAATCGACGTCCCGCTGGGTCGTCGCACGCGCATTTGTGCGTGACAGTTGATCGCGTGTTTTGAAGACGAAGTGGGCAGCAGCAGCAATTACAGTGGCAAGCTTACACCGAATCTGGTCTTACCATATTGAGCTTTGGAAATTTGAAATTTTGGATCCTTGAATTTTTGACCGCATCCAGGGCCACCTCTCGAGTTAACTTATTTTACCTCCCCTCCTACTGTATGGTATTGTCCTCTTATTTGACGTATCGATTCTATAGTGATGTTCGAAAGTTTGACAGGCCTATGCTTGGCCTGTCAACGAGTCTCGTAAGACCGGAACAGAGCAAGTTCCGGAGAAGGCGCTCGAATCAAAATTGAAGCTCCGCAGATCTAAAAGCATTACAGTAATCCTGTGGCTTCAGTCGTTTTATCCAATTTCTCTCATCTCTCTTTAGTCATATAGCGTCTCCTTGTGACAATTCTAGCTCATTTGAGACACGAAGGCCCAAGGGCTAAGCAACTTATTAAACCTCTTCGGTCGTGTTCGCATGGTTCGATGCTCCAGGAACAAACTCTTGTAAGCACTCTTTTCGCATGAACATCGGCTCCTCGGACGTCGTCAAAGTCCCGTTTGACCGCTTTAAAGTGGATCGAGCTATAGTGATCCGCTCTACATTGCACGTTGGGGACGTGCTTCCCCTTGAGAGTTGGAGCTGCTCAAACTATGGGAACCTGATAGATGTACACATTCGGTGAGAGATCCGTGTTGGCATAGAGAGCGATACATCCGAGATACGCAGATGGACCCACGGGCCAAGTCTGGTATATTGACTGTAGTAACAGGAAACCAAGGACGAACGAAGTTACGACTGGGGAGGGCACAAGAATACGGTTTGTTAAGGGTTCGGTTGATAAAATGTTTGAAATCTCCTACCAGCTACGTGAACGAACGTCTGGTGTAACGAGATGCCTCAGCCATTGATGAAGGAGGATAGAAGGATAAGCCGCACTCCAGTTGAAGCGTCTATCAACGCAGAGACAATCGTCAGCTTTCTCCAGTACTTGAATTCCAGCCACACCATTCGAATTAAGAGCTGCAAAACGTCGATACTAATATAGGATTTGAATTTATCGAGCAACAGAAATACACTAACCACAATGGTGATCTCTGTGATACTAACGAAGGCTATCCAGATGCACTCACGTTGGTAACCAATGCAAGAGAAGAGGCAAGGCATAACTTGTACCTGTTGGTACAGGAGATACCATATACCGCCTGAAGTCCCATGCGTATAACGCAAAAGCTCGATTAGCATACTCATGAAGAACGTTATGTCGATCAATAGAATGCCGACGGCGTTGGCCAGGGACTTGTGCAGACTGAGGATGACCCATTTGTCTTTCGCATGTGTACAGCAGCTCTCAAGAAAAAGACCTGCACGAGAATGCCATACCAAGATCAGAGCTTTGCAAGTTCGAGTAGGGAAAATGAGAAAGGAACACATTTGGGAATACAAACGTACCACGCATGTCAAGTCCAACACCAACTAACCATACACCAACAGAAATAAATGAGATAATTCCGTTGCGGTGCCACATTGCGATTCTGGAAGGAAGAAGACATGATAAAAATGTCCAAGAGTGGTAAGATTCGCAAGGATGACTTGTACACGGAGAACAATGATAGGAGTTGGGGATGCCCGACAATTTATAAAAGGCCCTCAAGCGCCCCGCCTCATCAAGCAGTGCGCATACATAACGAAAACTGCGACACACGCAGCGTGCGTGTTGGCCCGGACCCGACTTGTCGCCTCAATTCTCCTGCTTTATTGGGGCGCAGAACAGAGCCAAATCAGATGGTAGGAAAGACAGGAAATCTTGAGCGCACTTTTGCTGCGCTCGGTGGTCGGCAGTATGACCGTGGTGTAAGGAATACAGATGGCAAGTCTGAAGTTTAGAATGAACACGTGACATGGAGTTTTCTGTGGTGACACCGCCAGGAGGAGCAAGGTGGAGCAACTTTAAGTGCTGTAACCTTGCGACAGCTTTATAGCCGCCCCCGGCCTCCGGACCTTTGGCTAAACCTGATACTTGTATCTTGGAATGCAGACGGATCGCACGTGTTATACACGTACTGACGCACGGTGATAGACGATGATGGTGTGCTGCCAGCCTGCCAGTGAGTGTACCCAGGACGTTCCTACAGTATTTGATCAACCATTGACCAAGGGGTCGGCTTAAAAACGAACATGTCACTGCGCAGCCGATATGTAAGTCTATTGTACTTCATTCCAAACAAATCATTCTCTGTGACAGGTTCTGTACAAAGAGAGCGTTTGATGGTCCCTTGGAGACCCGTTCAAGTTGGGATCCTCCGCACTCTTAGCACCCACCTGGGAGTGTTGTTAGGGCATCACCGCACATCATTCTTGTCGCAAGGAGCTAGGACCGCCTATGCATATAAAAACCTGCGGCGCACAATCAGATCTCATGTGATATCGGAAGGGAACCTCGGAGGACGCGGGCTAAATGAAGAGTAACGTTCCTGCGGATATGAGGGAATATCCCTTCCTTGGTGGGCGAACGACAGTATACGTTACCGCCGCCCTGATTTCGGCACGTAAAATACGGAGACATTAGAGTCTTTGGCTTCTCTCATATGGGATAATGATGTCAGTGGGCCATCACTACCGCCCATCAAGTGTCGTTTTCGGACACTTCCACATGCCTCGCTTAGCACGCAAAGTGTCGGCTCGGTATTGATTCGAAGCGTACAGGGTGACGTAACGTGTTTCTTTCAGCACTTGCTGAACGCCTCGTCCGCAAGCCAGTGCCAGTCCGTCGCTAGTAGGAAGCATGTTCCCATGGAAATGTGCAGGAAGACGAGAGGAGCTTCCCATCACCCCAGACGAGAACGAGGCGGAAATGGAAGTCTTCACCCTTGTGGCCGTACTCAAGTCGTGCTCTCGATGGTGAGTGCCGTACACATGCACCTATACTATTAGTGTCATTTTTATCCTTGACCTTTCTGAAAGTTGGGGATTTCCGATCTAAAACAGCAGTGGGTAATGACATCATTCTGAAAAAGCTGTGAAATTTGAAGGCCGCATAGAAGCAGGTGTGATAGAGGCCAGCGTGCACATCATGATGAACAGTCAAGGAAATGGGAAGGCAGACACGTGAATAGGCGATCCGGAATCACATGACATGAGCCCTCTTTGTTTTGCGGCATCACGAAGTTACTTGAGCCTGGCAGCACTGGATCATGTAGAACAGCTGTGAGTGTTTTCAATTACTAGTAGCGTTAGTGAGAAACCACCATTCCGGAAACTGTCAGAGAGCCGCACAACACGCAGAGTAGCAAGAGAGCATGTCGAGCTTGACGACATCGGCCTTCTCCCTCTCGCTGTGCTCCACAAATTCGCCCAACCACGCTATCCGAAAAGCAAGGAAGTGAGCTTGCTGTTGCCGAATGCAAATTAGAAGTTGGTGCTTGCAACTAGATCACCGTGACGACAGGAGAGGACTATAAGTGAACAGAACCGAAGAACGTCGTGCAGAGGAATTATTATGGCGTCCAAAAACATTTTCGAGTATGTGTGATCTTGCGTGTGGTAATAAACAGGTCCGATGTTCGTACAAGTAATTTCTACGATCTAGCTACGCATTTACGGGTGCTTGCAGAACTGACAAGACTTCTTAGGGGCTTCTGCAGTAATATGTCAAGATTATGGCGGGAAATGCGATGGCCGGCGCCGTGGAATCTGGAATTCATAAATTTTCTAAGCGCAGGGTTACAGACGACGCTGGTGAGGCAAAACTCAGAAGCGCGATGCCGGTTGCGCTCCGCGATCGCAACATTTAGTAGCAGGGGCAACAACGACGAACTTCACAGTTTCCGCACGACAGCTTCAGGGTACTATCAAATGTAAGGCCGCAAAAGAGCAGGTTAGAGTAGCAAAAATCCAATTTCAGAGACTGTTATGGAGGCACCTAGCCCTTGTGAAATTGAACACTAGGTGAAGACGAACTACACGGGTGGAACGCCGCTAGAAACGGAACAGGTCATTTCCTGAACAGTTATGTAAGCAAGCGAGTTGGTATCCAAGTAACGGTGTGCTCTTTGCTTCGTGAATAATTTATTGGTGGAAATGCTATCCGAGTATCAAGGAGCAAGTGGACTCAAGTGAGACTCTGCAGAGAGTGGAGGAAGTATTCAAGTTGTCGTCACCACATAATGCGCAGGGGTGCAGGCTTAGTTTCCTCTGCCCGTGGCGAGGCGCAAAGTGGATTAAAAATGCTGAAGACGAGCCAGCGAGAGCGAAAACGCTGAGTCCCCAGGTAAAAATGAGTATATATACATGTTAGAAAGTGGTGGCTGACTATAATTTGCGTCTATTTGCCGAGTACCAAGGCACGTATCGTAACAAGTAAGGTTATTCAGGATCCCAATTATGTCCGAAGCCTTTTTGTACAAATCTAAGATAATAAAATCAAAGTGTCATATCTCCGAGATGATAAGCGGGACAAATATCCCACTATATCTAACATGGATGACGCAACGATGATTGAAGGGCCTCGATTCCCCCTTTATCTATCTGACGATTATTAGTGGTTAGTAGATAGAAGTAAGAAGTTGTGAAATCGAATGAACTGTTCGTGGCGAAACGCGAGTAAAAAATTTATAACGAGGGCCTCAGGCTTCATGGTATTAGGGGACATGAGGAGAAACTGGTCGACCGAACGGCAACCGAGATTTCAAAGTCGCGTGCACCCACGCTTGAATCGGTTTCATGTAAGTGTGCACTGGCATGGCGACGCCGCGGCCTTCGAAGGTCAGCTGCCTTGACAGAAGCTATCGTAGAGTGATAAAACATGCAGGTGGGGTAACAAAGATATTAGCAAAAGAGAGTTTTGCCAATAGATTCAACTCAACCCCCAGTGACCCAGTCGAGTCCGAGGAAGAGTTGTCGGTCCGGGCAGTGAGCCAGACGCTCGGCCCGGGGCTGTCACCCCGAACCTTGTGGTTCCGCGGCTGACGCGTTGCTGTATGCACACCGTGACATTGCTTAGCCCGACATACATACGTTATGTCAATATTCCTCCTGTTCTTTCATTCCAACCTTTCATATCGGAACCTTGAATCAATTCTGCGTCGTTTTTGCTAGCCAATCGCAACTTCATATAACGCTTCTGATCTACAGCCCTGAGATCTCCATCCAGGTATACCGCGCCATGGCTTTCTCCAGTGCGACTTCCCAAGTGAGATTGCTGCGGTATCGTATAAAATGCCTCAACGCACCACGAGATACCTCATCACGCCACCCTTTCCCCGTTGGTGTTCCTTGGCATCAATGCACTTCCGCTCTTTTTTTCTTCTTACAATCATCTCACTGGCAGTGTCAGGCGGGGCTTGTGCCAGTACTAACGACGGACAAAAAGTTGTCGGCCCTAATGGAGCTCTTACAATCCACAGCACTACCATAGCTCCCGATGGGTTCAGTCGCCCGTGAGTCGCTCGAAGGCAGCACAGTCAGCACTAGGAATAAACCTCTGACTAGTCCCTCTTTCGCAGCGCGACTCTTGCCGACAGACAGATCCCTGGCCCATTAGTCCAGGCAAGGAAGGTGAGGCTTGAAGAATGCTTAATGCTTGGCTTAATGCCTTAGTTCTGATACTTCACTTGTTAGGGGGGTCCTCCGATCACCATTCGTCTCAACAACAAGGTTGGGGATACGACCATGGACTTGCCAACATCTATAGTGAGATTTCTGCCCCTTTGATGTACTCAGGATCAAAGACGCAGGCACTCCGCAGCATTGGCACGGTATTTTTCAACAAAATACAAACTATGAAGATGGTGTCGCCTTTGTGAATCAGTGCCCTATCATACCTCAAGAGAGCTTCGAATATACCGTTCCTACAGGAGAGCAAGCTGTAAGACCTTAGTCTATCTCCAGGGCTTGAAATTCGACGCTATCTTTAGGGAACATTCTGGTACCATAGCCATTTCAAGGCCCAGTATTGTGATGGCTTGCGTGGACCCTTGGTTATATACGATCCAAACGACCCCCATCGTAGTCTCTATGACGCTGACGACAGTGAGGGATATCCTGAACGTTGGAATGACATTTGACAAACACATTCACACTAGAGAATACCGTGATAACTCTTGCGGATTGGTATCACTTTGTCTCGCCGATTGCGGGGGCGAACCCGTACGTAACCAACTCTTTCTGATGTTCGGACGCTAGACTATCCAATGAAGTAAATTCAATTCGACCCTAATCAACGGAAAGGGACGCTATCCTGGAGGTCCTGCCGTTCCACTCGCTGTGGTAGACGTTCAACCAGGCTCCCGGTCAGTGTTTCACATGTCACTTCAAATAGAGGTTCAGGGCCTCACATGCTACACCGTAACAGTTACCGATTCCGTGTCGTGTCTATCTCATGCGATCCCAATTTTCTTTTCTCGATCGACAGTCACAAAATGACAGTTATTGAAGCTGACGGTAACAATGTTCAACCCGTAGTGGTTGATTCAATTCAGATATTTGCAGGTAAGCAAAGCCGAAAGATTTTATGGCAATAACTTACGTCCAAGCAGGCCAACGCTACTCGGTCGTTGTGAGCCAGTTTTGCATATCCTCCTGCTATAAAAGTTCTTACTGTCACAGGTCAACACAAACCAACGGGTTGATAATTACTGTAAATTTCTCACCTTCCTACATGTAAACTTCTATGCTCTGAGCTAACCTGCGTAGGGATCCGTGCTCTTCCCAATGCTGTAACCACAGGACAGGACTACAGCGGCTTCACCAACCTTGCTATCCTTCGTTATAGTGGGGCACCGGACCAGGATCCATCCACCGACCCCACTAAAAACATTCCGAAAAGTGTACTGCCACTTAACGAGACTGATCTCCATGTATGCTCTCGAGGCTGTTCCTGCTTACACAGCTGATGTATTTTATATTTAGCCACTCGTTCCGACGCCAGTGGTAAGTTCTTCCAGTGAAGACTGTATCCCCATCCTACAAAATGATGGTTCAGCCAGGCAAACCCTTTCCAGGCGGTGCCGACATCAACATCAATTTGGAAGTTACACGGGTAGATGCAATTTCTTCCAAGAAAGATACACACCCTAAAAAACTATGATAGAGCGCTACATCCCAAAATTTCTCTGTCAATGGCGTCTCGTTTGTGCCGCCTACTGTCCCCGTACTGCTCCAGATCCTGAGCGGCGCGACTACTCCGTCGCAGCTCCTTCCTCATGGAAGTATCTATCAACTTAGGCGAGGCGCGAGTGTTGAGCTCACGATTCCTGCTAGTGCTGCTGGAGGATTTGTGAGTTCAGAATGCAATCTTTCAGAGATCGTAATACTGATGGGTGCCGTCATTCATTGATAAGCACCCTGTGCACTTGCACGGCCACTCATTCCACGTGGTTCGTAGTGCTGGAAATTCGACCTACAACTTTAATAATCCTGTCATCCGTGATGTTGTGAGCACTGGCAGCCACAAAAAGAGAGATAACGTCACGATTCGATTCACCACTGACAACGTTGGCCCATGGCTTTTCCGTTCCCACAATAATTGGCACATGAATGAGTTGGGATACCTTGATCTTAGCAGCGTATCATTCTTACTGATAGGTCGACTATCCTAGGGGTTTCGCCGTGGTCTTTGTGGAGGACGTGCCCGATGTGCCAAAGCTCACTGGCACCATGCCAGGTATGTCATTTAGCCAACCGTTGCCACTATGCGTAGAAACGTATTCCGTCTAGGTCGTTGGAAGAAGCTCTGCATTGCTTATAACAACTTCATCAACACAGGCGGATAAATTTGATCGCTCGCTTCATATTGCGATTTGATCTGGCTTGAAAATCGCAATAGCGCGTAATTCTTCATACCCCGTTGATGATGTGACTGATTTCTTAAAGCTCCTTGCCAAGTTCCCGCAGTGAACGATTGGCATTAGGAACTCTACCAGTTTTTTTTTTTTTGACTGTTTTTACAAGACATGCGTTAGTTATGTACGCAGTCATTGTTACCCCTCATTTCGTAGTCATTCGTTTTTCGTAGCCATTCGTTTTACCTTGAAGAGATAAACTTTCCGGGGCCGGCTCGGCCCGGCCCTACCCCTAAACAGGTGGTGGGACAGCGGTCACGACTCACGAGAAAAAGAAAAAGGGCACGCACTGACGAGCCACGAGACACCCTGCGGCCAGTGTTGCAGCTGAGATCAACTACTAGATAGGACCATAAGAAAGATATAGTAGAACCGGTGGCTCGAGCCTTAAGCTTGTCTTTGTGTGCATGGGTTGAGAGTTTTTTGTCAGAGACATGTCGGAGCTAGGGCAACTTGAAAGCATAGCGCGAAAAAGGCCAAAAAGGTGAGTAATAAGGTGAAAGAAGACGGGGTTACTTTGTATAGACTATAGAGTAATCACATGAATGGCATCGCTGTGCCAGTGTATGTGACAACATAAACGTGCTTATTTCCTTTCGAGTCCTTGGCCTGGTCTGTATCACTGGCATGAGCCTTCACCCGGGCCAGTAGTAACTACGTGAAGTAACTGTGCAATGGTAGGGACATGTCGAGCTCTCATCCCTTCACTACCACTGCCCCCCCTACAAGTAAGGTTGGAGCCAACAACGTTGGCATTTCTGGTCAAGGAAATGGGAATGTGAAGGGAGACACGTGAATGGGCGATTCAGAACTATCAGCTTCACATGAGCTAGTAAGCGTCCTTCAGCTTCATGCCCAGTGAAAAGTGGATTTAATTAAATTTAACTGGAATGATAAAAATTGATTACGATTTAAGTAAATTTA
>QLPA01000941.1:0-41062 GCA_003313945.1 Lactifluus pinguis
TCGTCAAAGGCTCCTTTTCCACATTTGGCCCTGAGCGCTCGTAGCATGGCTACTGGAGATTCTTCCTCGTCAACCTGGGTGGCCTCGTCATCGTCCTTTGCTTTGGTTCTCCTAGCTTTAGGTGGCTGGGAGGGTTGGCCTGGTTTCTGTCCTTTCTTTTTAGGACAGTCTTTAGAGAGGTGGCCTTGCGCTTCGCAAAAGAAACATCGTCCTTCTTTGCGTAGCTTCTGCTTCTTTTCCCAGTTACTGGGTTCAGTGCGAGTTGCATCGATGTCCATGGCCCAGGGGTCTTTTTCTGGTTTGGGGGTTTTTTTCTTGTTCATAAAACGTTGGGCCCATCCAGGGACTTCTTTTCGAAGTGTGATTTCGTGCTGTAATTGGAGATAGGCATCGTTGTGTAAGACTGCAAGGTCTTGCCACTCCCTCATGGTGGTCGGCTTCGCCCCTACTTGTTTCAGCATGCTCGTGAGGAGGCCTAAATCCAATCCTCTCTTGAAGAGACGCATGGTTCCATCGCTATCGGCGTCCCAGCCAG
This sequence comes from Lactifluus pinguis, assembly GCA_003313945.1. Lineage (NCBI taxonomy): Eukaryota > Fungi > Basidiomycota > Agaricomycetes > Russulales > Russulaceae > Lactifluus > Lactifluus pinguis. The sequence goes on from QLPA01000941.1 coordinate 536, forward strand.
CTTTCTTCCTCAGTCGATTGAATTCCGCAATGTAGGAGGACAGTTTTCCCTTGCAACTTTTCATATCTAAGCGTTCCAATTTTGTGATGGCCTCGTCCTCCTTGTTGGTGTCTTTAAAAGCCGCATCTAGGGCGTCTTCGAAGTTGGTCCAGAGGTCTTCGTCGTTTTCTCCAAGTTGCACTACTTCTTGGTCCAGTTCATCTAGGTAGTCTTGTACCCAGGCCGAAACCTCTGGTCCTTTAATCAGTCCTAGTTTGGTTAGGACACGATTATATGGGATGGCAATATCGTCATGATTTCTGTTTATCGCACGATACATCCTCCATTCTTGCTGGAATACGTCGTAGAGTTCCCTGTCTCCTTTGAAAATTGTGGGGGCTACACCTTTTAGGCCGTTTCGCGGGGGGTTTGCTGGGGGAGCTTGGCCTGCTGCGATTCCACCGCCACCGCCACCGCCACCGCCACCGCCACCACCACCGCCACCACCACCGCCACCTCCGCCACCGCCACCGCCCCCAGCAGCTTGTCCACCACCACCTCTGCCACCGCCACCTCCTCCAGACCCACTGGCCCCACTAGTCTGTGTTTGAGCCGGCTGAGTCATGGTTCCTGATCTCAGGTGTATGGGTGGGGATGAGATGGTGAGGGCGCTCATAGCATGGTCTATGGGGGTGATAGGCGTGGTTGTTTGTGGATCGGCATCTTGTTGTGTTGGTGGGGAGGTTCTAGTAGGGCCTTCTTCGGCTGACGAGTCTGGGGCGTTAGGTTGCGCTGGGGAGCTTCCTTCGGATTCACTCCCACTGTCGTGTTCTTCTTCGGAAGGTTGCATTGACGGTGTTAGTTCTAGCTCATTGAAGATGTGGTCAAATTGGGTAAACTTCATGTTGGGTTGTGTCCAATACTCGCTGTCTCGCCAATAGATTTCGTACCACCGGTGGTTTATAAATTCGCACGGGGTTCTGACTTTCCTTCCGTATTTTTCTACGTTGTACCGGTAGGTGTCTGGTTTCTGAAATAGTTGGTATGCTTTTCGCTTGGATTCTAGGTAGCGGATCTTTCCCTTTTGTTCGATGGATAGATCGTCGTCCCTTCGTGGGGTAACCCTGGTTTTGTGTTCTGGAGCGTCTTTGTCCCACACGACTTTTAATGACCTGTCACGGTATCGGTCCAGCGTTGGGTGTGGAATGTAATAGTGTTGTCTTGCTGATAGATGACCAGCACGTTTCCTTGCTCAGTTTGGAGCAACTCGGTTTCTACTACTTCTAGTAGTTCTTCTAGGAACTCTGCGATTCGGCACCAATGTCGCAGTGCTTCAAACCAGTATGGACCTTCTGTTAGTCCTACGTTTCGTATGTATAGTTCCGCTACTTGTTTCTTCAGAAGCAGGACTTCGATTAGTTGTTCCTTGATTCTGATTTGGTCGCCAGCTGAAAGACTGCTGGCCAGGATTGCTGTTCTGTGGGGAGGAGGAGTTTCGGCTTTTGTTACGGCTCAACTAGGGCCGGGTCCCAACAAGGGTTCTGTTCGTTTCTGACCTCTCCCAAGGTCTAGACTCTGGGTCACTCCAAGTGACGACACGCAGAGTCTCCTGGTGTTGTAGCACAACCAGCAAGCTTCGACGCAGCCTTACTAGGGCGTATAAGAGGATAAGAGCAGAGAAGAAGGTGTGGATGAGGAGATTGGCAATGATTAGGAGAGGTTAGACAGTTGATTCAGGTTAAAGCCGAAACTGGGGTACGAGCTACCAGCCGGGGCCTATTTATACAATGTGTGCTAATTGTTGTACTAAAAAGGACGAACAATAAGCACAAGTCAAGAACAATGGAATGCGGTCAAAACGGGAAGACAATAGAGAAAGAGAACAATAACACTGGACGGTTTTGGGAGAACAATAGCGGCACATCAGTCAGCAAGAAGATCATGAGTCATCGTAAGGGAGTAAGGAATCATGTGGTCCATAACGTGTCCTGATTCCATAACAAAGCCTCTCGCACGCGTGAAGCTACAAGACTTCGTTACTGGATTAGGACTCATTATCTAATCTAGGAATGTCTTAATCACGGGGAGATGTTGAGACGGGCCGGTACCGCGGGAACATTCCCGGGCAGTACGGACAGTGTCACGGACCGGATCTAACCGGTCCAAGCGTACAATGTAGACACTTGTAGATAATTGATTAAATACATTCTTTTACCATTGTGCACGCTCCCTAATTCTCTCAGAAGGACAATCGCATTATTGTCTTAATTGTAAATTTATTGTTTGTGGCCTTAGGCCAATGCACGCTCCTTCTATGTACTTAAAGAAGCTTTCCCAGCTGTTATCACTTCAGTCTCTTACACATCGACTGAAGTGAGTATTACGATTACATCATCTTTACCTTATTTGGACTCACGCGACTTTTACTTAGCGCTATCTAATCTAGGTAATTGTGATTATGCAATATAGTCTCTTACACATCGACTGAACGCTATCTAATCTAGCATTATCTAATCTACCTCACTAGCTGCGTTTCATCAGCCTTCTTAAGCTTTTCCCGTACTCCGTTACCTTTCTGCAAGCTACCATGAACAACACCTAGGGACCGCTCATCCAAACTAGACAGAGTAGTGCTTTACTCCTCTCAAATCCGTGGAGCTGCGTCCCACGTCATGATGGTGCTGAGGACCTTACCACTTACAGTGGCACACTGCGAATTGTAGGGTACATGCAAGTGCACTCAGGACTCGGAGGAGGTGGAGGGACAGTGTGTACACGAAGGTGAGCAACAGCTTGTAAGACTCCTCGATGTAAGTAGTACAGTTGAGGAGGACTTTGAGAACATAAGCCAGTCAAATTCAAGTCATCGTCATGAGTCTTGTCAGAAAAAATTCCCAAACCAGGTTGTGAAGCCAGTTCAGAGGATTCTAAAGCGTTACAGGGCATAGTCTATGTAGGTCAACTTGTCTTTCCCCCCTGTTGGGTGGGATGTTGGCTTAAGCGCCACCTGAACCACTTGGCACGGCATCGTCAGGCCTTGGCACTTACCGAGACCGGCAAGTAGGACGTCATAACGTAGAGACAAGCATCTGGGAGGAAACTGATGAGCTGTAGAAAGGAGGTGTGGATATGACCAAGTCGCTGATCACCACGTGTATGCCATTTTATGTGCGACCTGGCCCGGGAGCGAAGAAAAGAGGGGGCGACTGTCATCCAATTGTAGGTGTCTAGAAAGAGAAAGAGAACAAACTGGAAGACAGTTGAGCCATTCTACGAATAGACGTGGCTATGCGTCACGATAAGATCCCTCGGTGTGTGTCATAGCTGTAGGCTTTGTAAGTTATGGTTGCAGAGCCGTCATGTCACAGACATGGATTGGAGGCGGTGGTCTCATAAAGGACATCATCGTGTTGTTCGTGCCGTAGTGTCAGGAACGCGAAGGGTGGTTTTACTGTGGTGGTTATGTGCTCGTCAGACTTGGGGCAAGGGGTCACCCGCCTGTAACTTGCTCATGTCACGTGATGACGACGGCCAGCGCCAGCGTGCTCTTTCTGGTAGCTTTATCATCGAACCTACTCCGATGTCCTCTTTCTCCCTCGTTTCTACCATAACGACCGCCTCACGTTGTGACCCACCGTAGATATCCATGTTCTTGCCTGACGATTGCCAAGGGAAAGCCCAAGGACGAGAACGCGGGGTGTACCCGATTCCAAAAAGGTTACGTTGGCACTTCTAGGTGCGTCCCACCTTTTTTTCATCGCTTTACTCACTCGATTCTGATTGCACCATTGCTCGTCTGTGATTATAGTAGGTTTTTCCCCGCAAGAACCTACCCCTTCCGCGTCGCTTTCTCTCCCGCATCATTTCTCTTTGGGACCCGTGTCGGACCGTTCGTCTGAGCGTGGGCAACTTTTCTACCTCGCCCTCGCACTCTTCCAACTTCGGTGGTTTGATGCTGTGTGCCGCGAACACAGGACGGATACTGCAAGGGGAGGGAGGTGGATTTGGATGACTGGTAGATGAGGCTTGGTGCGCGCATTCATCCCGATTCTTTTTTTTTGTTTGGGAAGGATCACGCAATGGGTGTACATATACATGCGTGGTCTCGGTGATTTCTCTTATCTCACTGTTCACATACATCCCCTTTACCGTCTTCGTTATCATCTCACCCTCAGTACCGTGAGCTTGTTTTTGTTGCTACCTCTTCACATCTCCTGCGTCTCGTCTTTACTTACGCCCTCTGGACTAGTCGCTTGCTTTTTGTCGATTAGTCTTCCTAGTCCATTTGTCGTTGCTCACCGCTCATATATATGAGATGACATTCCCGCCCGTCACCTGCTGCCTGCAACGACGATCTCGTTTTCAAACCCTCCTCGAGTTTCATACCACAACGACTACAACTAAAACCACATCATAAACATACTGCGTTGTCTCGTAATGGGGAACTTCTTTCCCTCCAATCTACTTTACCTTCACTTGACTGTAGTCACTGTAAGGTGGACTCAGTGGCTGGGCTCGAAATCCGTCATCTTCGACTTCGGGCCTGCCCTCAACATTGGCTCGATTTGGACATCTCATTTTATCTCAACATCGCTCCCTCGATCCCGACTCTTTCCAATTGCCTCAACATCGACCGACATGGTCACCCCTCGGCTGATGCTGAAACGTGCCAAGCATCTCTTTTAACCCCTTTATTTGTACATTCCAGGTATTGTCCGCTATTAGGACCTCTACCATACTTTCTTTGGACTCCTCCTACGTAGACCATTGACCCTTTTCTTAACTCCTTTTAGACCTTTGCTTGTGATTAGTGTTATGAGACGACGGTTAGATCGCACGCCCGACTCTACCAACACCTCACTTCTCCATTTTCGGATCATCAAGTGTCACCGCGCGAGACTCAAGCCCATCGGGGACGTTGCTGCCGCGACAACCTTTCGGCCGAAGTCTTACATTTCTTTACCAACTATTCCTTTTGTTACCTTTCGTTCATACTCTCGCGTTTCATACCTGACCCTGCATACGACGTCTTTGATTTTTTCGGGACTTGCTACTCTCGTTATTTGTCTTAGATCTGTGGGGAATTAGTTAAAAAGGCCTTGCTCAATGGCCTGGAAGAGCATCCAATAGAATCCCCATCAATTTGGATCACCTTGTCTGCTAAGAAGTCAAAGCCTTGTTCTCGTTTTCTCGTCTCTAAATCTACTTTTCCTCTCTCTCTCTGTCCCGACGTTACGTTCTCGTTTTCGAATACCTTGTGCCGCTGTTCCGAATCGTGCACGGCCCACGAGCGTCCTCGTTATCCCGGCGCTCATCTCCCTCTACCGCCTTAACCGGGCACTCTGCTTCTTCCGAACTTGCCCGTGCTCCCAGGAGCTCGTACATCCATCGCTGGCAGTTTCAGCGCTGAAGATGAAGCTTTGTGAACTCTGAAAAAACGTGAATTGATTGACGGGCGTTAAGGCTATCAAATGATGATAATTGTAAGTTATCCCTCCTCGCTGCATTTACGTCGTGTGCGTGACTTGAATTGATAACTGACCATTTCACTCAATGTTCAATGTCTTCTACAATTAAATCCTCAGGTGTGTCACTATCTGACTGACTGTGTTCCAAACAAGTCGTATTTTCGACCAGCTACTAGTATCCGATTGTAAAGACGTTTTGGCGCGTCTAGGCTTTCAAGTCTTGGAAACGCGGAGCAACCTGACGATCTGAATCGGCGCTGAGCTCGGCTTTTTTTTTTTTTAGGAAGGTGGATGAGTCTTTGTACGAGCGCCGTCCCGTTTCCGCATGTTAGTGGAAGAGCGGTGCCTGGCCAAGGAACGTGTCAGTTTGTGTAGTGTTGTTTGTCCTCAATCAAGAATCGCCTCGTGGTTGTCAACCTCTCCGCCTTGACTATATTTCGATCTGCTAAGAGCACCCACAGATGACCCCAAATTCGTATGTCTGGAGCTCTGACACTTTGTGTCTTCGCTATTAATCATTATCTTAGCCCGAGTTCTCAAAGCGCTGGAGTAGGGTCCATCAGTCGCGCTGAAGTCCACGAAACGCAACCAAGATCGCCTCCTCTCCAAGTGACCGGTATGTATCTTTATGGTTTCTGTTCTGACAATTACTAAGGATTTTTGTCATGTCAGTCCTCAGGGCACACAATCTTCCCCATCTCAAGGGCCTCCTTGGTAAAGATAGACGATTTTATGCAACTGTTACGTACGGGGAGAGAAAATGGCAGACACGATCTGTTCGGAGCGCGACTCAACGTGTGGAATGGAACGAGAAAGTCGACACATTGTGCGAAATATCGCATTTTTGTCTCCACATACAACTGATTCTCCTGCAGCGCTGTACAATCGTCGTCCCATATCACGATATCTCTTTATGCGAAAAAGGCTATGGGAGCGGATATCCTTATTGGAAGGCAGGAGATTACGTGTGAATCCCGAGATGGTTCGTTTATTTCTTGAAATTCTTAGTGACATTTTTGTCTGAACGCCCTGCACGAAGAACTTGCTATTGTTCTCGGAAATGCCGGAGGAGAAGCCGTTCATATTACACCGGAGCCAGCCACAGTATTCCTAAGGGTCTTTACTGAAGGTGCTACGCATCCCAATCTCCTTCTCAAGTACTGACGGGCAACCAACAGAGACGTCACGTGATAAGATCATTCGTGCTCAGAAAGCTGTCGACAACATCGATACAATGAAAACGTGGAAAAGTGCTGTGAATGCTGTCAAGTGGGTCATGGATACCGTTAGCACAATCGCAGAAGTAATCCCAGTATCTTTTTTGTTAATCCGTCCTGATCTAACTTCTGCTGTTCAGCTGCACCCTTATGCAAAAGTAGCATGGAGCGTGCTCTCAAAGATCCCTGAGGTGCGTCTCCTTGTTCTATCCCAGGACGTGACTCATTCCACTCCTTGTTCACCTTGCTTGTATCAGGCATTGCTACAGCAAGTTCAGCGTGACGATAACGTCCAGACACTACTTGAAGCAATACTCGATGCCTTTGAATTTGCGGAAGAGGCAGACGCGTTAAGAGACATGAGGCCGGAATCTAGGCAAGCGAAAATCCTAGAGGACATGCTGAAATGCGTCACCGAATGCGCCGAGTTTATCAGGTCGTATGCAGAGGACGTTAAAGTTGGTATGTCATCGTGCTCTCTCGCCCTCATCGGTCATTATTAAGGTCATTATTAACATGTGATGTACAGGAAAACGGGTGTTGAAGAATATTGTTGGCCCTGTTGATGAGAAAATCGAACAGCACCGCTCCAACCTCGTCCTCCTGCGAGAACGTTTCCTTGCCCGTGCTGCTGTCATCACCGAGGTTACTGTGATAGAGGCCGGTGCGTAATTATGACAGCCCCACGGTTGTTGGATGATCGATCTCACAAAGGGGAACGCAGAGCTAGACGCCAAAATCAGAGAGTTGCCTTATAAAGGAGGCTGGCGATTCGGAGATGAGAAGCGCTGTCTTCCAGGCACGCGCGAAGATTTCCTGGACCATATTGTCAAGTGGATCGAGAATCCGGAGTCCAAACGTGGGCTCGTTCTTCTTGGGCAGGCGGGCACGGGAAAGTCTTCGATTGCACACGAGGTTGCCCGTTGCTTTGATGACAAGTGTCTCGGCTGTTACTTTACCTTTCTGAGAAAAGGGCAGCCAAAAGATGAGGCCTACCAACTCTTCACGACAGTTGCCCGCGATCTCTCCGATCGAAATCTTGCGTTCAAGCACGCCCTTGGGAGGGTTGTCAAGGATAAATCTTCTCTTCGCGCTACCCGAGACTATCGTACACTTTTTCAATCCCTCCTCCTCGAACCGCTTAGGAACGTGCGTCTCTCGGGTCCGATTCTCATCATCATCGACGCATTGGATGAGAGTGGAGATGCAATTGGAGACATCGGGTTACACACATTCCTCGCGGAACATCTCATTGACCTCCCGCCGGAGTTCCGCATACTCATCACCTCAAGGCCGGAAGATGGTATCGAACCTGCATTCGCAGAAGCATTATCTGTTGACACACTCTACATGGATGATGAGAAATTGGCGGCCAAGACGGAGGAAGATATTGGCCTGTATCTTCAGAAGAAGCTCCCTCCGGACTTGTTCCATGAGCATGGTGCCGAGCTTGCAAAAGCAGCAGAGGGCTTGTTCCAATGGGCCGCGGTTGCATCTGGATTCATCAATCGACCTCCTGCTAGTTTCGGGTTCAGCAAGAAGAAGTGTGTACAGCGTCTGTTAGGACAATTTCGAGATCACAATGGACAAGATCCGCTCGACAAATTATACATAGAAATTCTCGAAGGGTACTTCCTACCGCACGAAGCGCAGATTCTATTCCGTTCGGTTATGGGACAGATTCTTGCTGCAATCGAGCCGCTCTCGATACACTCCTTAATCGCATTGCGTCGGCATGCCCCAATCGATGACGCCGAGGATTCCGATCCTGTCCTTGAAATGCTCCGTCACCTCGGCTCGCTACTGAGTCACGTGACATCATCCGACCATACGCGTCCCATCATTCCTCTCCACACATCATTCCGTGACTTTCTGACTAGCAAGAAGAGCGATATGTTTTATGTGGACCTTGGCGATGCCCATCGTCAGTTGGCACATTCCTGCGTTAGTTTGATGCTCGACAAGCTGAAATTTAACATATGCGAACTCGAGTCATCATACCTTGCAAACAGCGATGTCCTGGACTTTAGCACTCGAATTTCCGAACACATTCCATCTGCTCTATCCTATGCCTGCGTCTTTTGGAACGGCCACTTAGAACATGTTGCTGTGGAGCAAGACCTCTTCGCGAAACTTCGACTCCTGTTCGAGACGAAGTTTTTGTTTTGGTTGGAAGTGCTTAGCATCAAGAGCAAAGTGAGCGTTGCTTTGCCAGCATTGTCGTCTCTGAAGACATGGTTGCTATCTGACCGGTCGAAGGTGGGTGCGCCCTATAATTGAATCTGACTTGTAGTGACAATTTCATAAAGTCTCATCAGGCTTCTGAAACTGTGGAGAACGTTTTGGCAATTGTGAATGATGCGTCCGCATTTGTGCGGTACTTTGGGATGCCCATGGCAAGGAGCGCTCCGCATATCTACATCTCTGCACTACCATTCGCCCCATCCTCTTCCCACATCGTCAAGCGTTACCTTCATCTATTCCCTCGTACGTTGTGCCTGGGACGCGGGCAGTTGTCTCATTGGCCAGCATTGGAAATGACGATTTGTGGACATGAAGGACCAGTCGAATCTGTTGCGTTCTCACCAGACGGACAGCGCATTGCCTCGGGCTCGCGCGACCGTACGATTCGGGTGTGGGATCCCACAACAGGGGAGCTCGTAGCGCGTCCGCTTACTGGACACACTGACTGGATCAACTGTGTTGCATTCTCTCCTGACGGACAGCGCATTGCCTCGGCTTCGGAGGATGGTGCGATTCGGGTGTGGGATGCCGTAACAGCAGACGTCGTCGCAGGCCCATTGACTCGACACACTGGCACTAATATGGTCTACTCCGTCGCATTCTCCCCGGATGGGGAGCACATCGCCTCAGCCTCCGATGATGGCACCATTTGCGTATGGGATGTTAGAAAAGGAGCCATCGTGGCGGGTCCATTTACTGGACACACTCAATTGGCCAGATGTGTTGCATTCTCGCCGGACGGGAAGCGCATCGCCTCAGCCTCATTCGATTCCACAATTCGCGTATGGGATGCGGCCACAGGAGTGGTCGTAGCAGGCCCATTTACTAGACACACGGATGTCATCTACGTGGTTGCATTCTCACCAAACGGGCAGCTCATCGCATCGTCCTCGACTGATCGCATGATTCACGTATGGGATGCTGCAACTGGAGAAGTTATAGTGGGGCCATTTGTTGGACACACCGATCTGGTCTCCTCTATTGCTTTCTCCCCAGATGGGCAGCTCATTGCCTCGGCCTCAAACGATCATACGGTCCGTGTGTGGGATTCTGCGACAGGAAAAGTTGTAGCAGGCCCGTTTATTGGACACACCAATCAGGTCCTTAGTGTTGCATTCTCTCCAGACGGGCAACGCATCACATCAGCCTCGTTCGATCGCACGATTCGTGTGTGGGGTGCCAGAGCAGATGCGGCAGTGGGCCCATTTAGTGGTCACACCAATTGGGTCCACGCTGTTGCATTCTCACCGGATGGCCAACGCATTGCCTCAGCTGCGTATGACCACACAATTTGCGTGTGGGATGCCATAACAGGACATGTCGTAGCTGGCCCATTTACTGGACACACCGGTCTCGTCCATTCTGTTTCATTCTCTTCAGATGGGCAGCGCATTGCCTCCTCCTCGGAAGATCGCACGATTCGGGTGTGGGATGCCGTAACCGGAAAGGTAGCAGCAGGCCCGTTTATTGGACATACTGACGGAATTTGGTCTGTCGCATTCTCGCCAGACGGGCGGCATATTGCTTCGGCGTCAATTGATCGCACCATTCGCATGTGGGATGTTGCCACAGGAGCGGTCGTTGTGTTCCTTGGACACACCGATCAGGTCTATTCCGTTGCATTCTCGCCGGACGGGAAGAGTGTCGCCTCGGCTTCCGGAGATCACACGATTCGTATGTGGGATGCTGAAAATGGGGAGACCATAGCAGGCCCGTTTACTGGACACAGTTCTGCGGTTATAACTGTTGCATTTTCTCCAGATGGGAAACACATTTCCTCGGGCTCATTAGATTGCACGATTCGCATATGGAATACCTCAACAGGGGAGGTCATAGTGGCACCATTTACTGGACATGAAGATGCGATCACCTTTGTTGCGTTCTCGCCTGACGGACAACGTATCGTCTCAGCCTCATCCGATCGCACTATGCGCATGTGGATAACTGCAACAGGAGAGGCCATAGCACGCCCATTTACTGGACACACTGGTGAGGTGTGTTGCGTTGCATTCTCGCCAGACGGACAGTACGTTGCTTCGGCCTCGGAAGACAACACGATTCGTTTATGGGATGCCCCAACAGGGGCGGTAGCCAGGTCATTTACCAAATCGACCGACCCTGTTGTATTTTCGCTGGGCGGGCAACACATCCCGGCCTCGCAAGATCATGCGAGTAGGGCGAAGAAGATCGGAGATGTTGAGAAGGTCGATTTCATGAACAAGTTCCTAGTTAATGATGATGGGTGGATGTGTGGAGAAGAGGGAGAACTTCTTTTGTGGATTCCCCAGGTTCACCGACCCTATTTTAATAGGTCTTATACCGTCTGGATTGCAGGCAGACACGAAACTTGGCTTGAACTCGCAAATTTTGTGCACGGATCTGATTGGGCTACAGTATATGTTCACGGTTTATCTAGGTAGTGCTACATTTTTTTATTTCGACATCCGTGTCCTATCACGAGACTATCTGTAACCGTTCCGATGTAACTCAGACTGTTGGCTTGTTGGTATTTCGCTCACCTGGGTGATTTGTTCTGGAGTGCTCTCAGGTTTTTCCCGCGCTCCGAGTCCCTCTCCTTGTTGCAAGCCAACATTGCAGCCACCAGGAATCATGTACCCAAAACCAGATAAACACCCTAGCGCGTTCCCACATCAAAGGCGCGGAGTTGCGTTTCAGGTGCAAGTGGAGGCATGGTGTACGCGAAGACGAAAACCTGGTGTTGCTGGTCGTCAAGAGGATGACGTACGTGCGGTTTATCGAGGGGCGTGTTTACTAGTAGTTGATGCAGAACCTTCGGTTCATCAGAAGTCGCAACGAGGACGTTTTTGTCGCCCGTGCCAGTGGGGCCCCGAAAAAGATACAGCACCCCATGTTCTTCGACATCAGCGTTGTTGGGGTACAATTCAATTCGACTGCGGACTTCTTGGAGCTACTAGTCGAAGTCCGCCATCGTGGGGAGTATTATCCGTAGCGAAAAACCGTCTTCCAGCATTGGGTGTGACAGTGGTCTGACACGGACTGGGTAGGGTTGTAATCCCCATCCTTCCCCTACGGGAACTTTCTGCCGGGGTATGGATGACAATACGTACAGAATGAGACACAGTGACCTAACAGTATGATTTCATGACATGCGTTGAAGTACTACCTTTGATACCAATGCCTTCGTCCACTACAACCACGTGAAATAGAATCGTCGCCCGGCCTGTTCCGGGAATAGAGACCATGTAAAGACCTCGCTTTCAAGAGGCTGTTCGAGTAATCACAGCACCCGGCACATGTCGACGAAGTACGTCGCAGTAATGGGCCATGGTAGCCAGAGAGCTGAATGAGAGGAGTAACTGAAACGAAACGCCTCGGAGTCGTGTGAATGGGATAAGGCGGTTTCGACCTACTTTATAGTAAATCAACGACAGCAGCAACAACCAAAAATTTTCGGCCGACTCATTTCCCAACAGCTCGACAAGCCATCCTGTTTAATGGTATCAACGAGGGACAACGAACGATAGGAATTGTCGTTATTTATTTGTTCCTGCGTTACTACTGCCTAAAAGGCCATGACGCCCACGACCTACGCTTTCTCATTCCAAGGCAAAGTCCACTCGTGGATTCTCATGCTGCCACCTCACACATGCAACCCGCAGCTCGCACTAGCAATTGCGCCCTCCCTGAAGTACTTGGCGCGGCATCCTCGAAGTCAAAAAGCAGAAATCACGCGTGCAGTGGGACCACGGGTAAGACCCAACGTAACGGAAAATCGGCGAGCTTGGGCACTCAGCAAGACTAGCCAGGAGACGTCATCGCAACGAGACAGACAACTGGGAGGAAAACGTTGAGTACATCATGGCCGAGTCACTGATTGCCGCATACATGTTAGTTATAGATAACAGGCTGTTCTGGGAAGGGGAGAAGAAGAGACATGCGAGAGCTGGAAGAGACACACAGGGAGCTACTTGAATGACTTTACGAATAGATGCATATATGCGTAGATGATACATCTCTTGCACCAGCAGCGTGGGTTTAGGCTTGTAACGCTGCAAGAGTCGTCATGACACAGACATAAATCGGAGGCTGTGGCTTCATGGCACAGTCGCGGGGGCAGTTGTCGGGAGGATGTCATTGTTCCAGCACTCGAGTTATACTGTGGCTGTTATGTGCACTTTTTTTTCGGAGGAGAACATGCCTTTACGAAGGAACTGAGAGAAAACAACATAATGCTTCACCTGGTGGGAACGACTGGGACAATAGGGATCCATCTTGTCATATGTCACAGTAGAACACGAACCCCTAACAACTTGAACATGTCAAGATATAAACGAACTTTTGCGTGTTTTTTATGATCACTTAGGACAGTGGATGGGAGGAGGAAAAAGCAGGAACGCTGTGTCATCGCGTGTGACGATTTCTCTTCGTTGCCGCGGTCAGCTCCGAGCAGGGGTTTCATCCTCAGCTTCCTCAGCTTCACCTCCACTCCACCGTCACCACCACTCGGATGGTGCTCCACTACAGATCTCCACTCTTTGGTCTTCAGATTCCTGTTACTCTTTCCGTGCCAGGTGCGTCCCACATCACCGTCCCTCCACTTATTATTCCTTGCGATGATAGCCCAGTAGCTCTCTCGCGTAATTACATCTCTTCCTCGCTCGCCTCGTTGCGCACCGCGTACCCTCATCCACGGGCACAGGCTCAAGGCCACCGGATAGTTCTTCAAGGTGCGGAAACGATTCTACCTCTCTCTGGTCCTTTGGCAACGTGTGGGGCATATTGCGGGCTAAGATTCGGGGCTGATACGGAGAAAGAGAATATTAAACTTGGTGCGTACTTCCATCCAAACTCTTTTTTTTTTCGGGAAGGCTCATACAATGGGCGTAGATGTAGACCCGCTTATCATCATGTTTCCGGGCTCCCTGTTTGCACTGACAATATTCCCAGGAATCACTGGTAAGGTACTGAATTCAAAATTGACCCATACACCGCAGGCGCTCGACGTACAACTAAGGTATGCGGACTATGCGATACATACTGTGAGGGAACTTGAGCGTCTCATTCCAAGTTGACTTGTTGATTTACGGAGTCGAACTTTCCCTACAATTTTGGGTATTCCATTCTCGTTTATACTACATCCACGGGCATCTTTACTAAGTTATCAGGACCAATCATACTCAATATCTGTTTCTGTTTGTGATGTTGGAGTTGACAAATGACATAAATTTCCGCTTCACTCGATGCTTAGCCTCTTCCATACTTTAACCAAAGCTCAGAAGAACAGGCCTGGGCTATGTAGAGAAGTGGTGCAACGTGCTGTGAAGGTGATGAGGGAGAGACAAGCGGCCGCGGCTTCGCCAGGACATGGCCCTCACCCCTTTTCCATACTTTGACGTGTTTTAGCTTGCCGCTCCTGCCAACGTAGGGGGAGCCGACGACGCCGACAACGACATGTCGCGCACCTGCGCTGAGATTGGCTTATAGGTTTTTGGGAAGATAGAGGAGCGCATGTAAAAAGCACCGTTCCAGACTTGTGTCACGTGGCGGTGTGTCAATGATGTTTGTTGTTTGTCCCAGAATCAAGCGCCTTTGCGGTGTGTGTGCGTGGTGCCTCATTCTCTCGTACTCTTCCCTTCCTTACCTATATTTCAATCTGCAATGTACGTTCCAAGCACACCAAGATGATACCAACATTGTATGTAGAGCTCTCTCTCACACTCTATGTCTTCGCTATTAATCATCCCCTCAGCCCAGATCCTCAAAGCTCCGTCACTCGCGCTCAAGTCACGAAAACGCAACCAAGCTCGCTTCTTCTTCAAGTTACCAGTATGTATCTTCATAATCTGGCTCTGAAAATGATTCATTTTTGGTCTCGTTAGTCCTCAGAGCTTATAACCTTCCCCATTTCAAGAAGGTCCTTGGGAAAGACAGACGATTTTACGCTACTGTCACCTACGGGGAGAGGACATGGCAAACACGATCCGTGCGGAGCATCGCTCAACGCGTTGAGTGGAACGAGAATGTCGACACATTGTAGGAAATGACCTACTATTCCAGCTGAATTTACAGCTGAGCCTCCCGCAGTGCTGTAGACCCACTCTCCCATATCACAATATCTCTCTATGCGAAAAAGAGAATGACGACGGACATGCTTATCGGAAGGCAGGAGATTGTCTGTGAACCCCAAGACGGTTCGTCTATTTACTGGAATTCTTGCTGATGCTTCTAGCTGAGCGTGCCGCATGAAGAACTTGACATTATCTTCGGCAGCGCTGGCGGAAATGCCGGACATAGTACACCGGAGCCAGCCACAATCTTCGTAACGATCGCCGTGTCAGCAAGCAGAAGTCCCTCTTTGACTGGGGTGGCCAACACTCCGAACCCCAGAACGACCAATGTGGCTAGCCCTGCGACTGAAGGAGGCGCAACACGTCCTGATCTCCAATCAAGTAGTGAAACCCCGCAGATCATGGCCATTTACGACCCTTTATCCCCATCATCGAGCCCCATCAAGAGTGATAGTCCTGGTCGACTGGCAATAGCAGAGATGTCACGTGATACACTCCGTCGTGCTGAGGAAACCGTGGATACCATGAAAACGTGGAAAACTGCTGTTAGTGTTATCAAGCGGGTGATGGACACTGTCAGCCCAATTGCAGCAGTATGCCCAACTTCGTTTTTGTCCATCCGTCCTGAGCTAACTCGCCACTGTTCAGCTGAACCCTTATGCAAATCTAGCATGGAGCATGCTCTCAAAGATCCCGGAGGTGTGTTGACTTGTCTTTTCGGAGACACGAAATATTCACTTTTTCGTGTTCCCCTTTCCGCCAGACTTTGCTACGACAGGTCGAGCGTGATGATAACATCCAAACGCTGCTCAAGGCGATTCGCGATGCGTTTAAATTTGCGGAAGAGGCTGACACGTTAAGAGACATCAAGCCAGAGTCTAGGCAAGCAACGATCCTCGAGGATATGCTGAAATGCGTCTCCGAATGTGCCGAATTTATCAGATCGTATGCGGAGGACGTAACAGTTGGTATGTCTGGGACTCTTGGCCTCTCTCGTTGGTCGTTATGAATACGTGATTTGTAGGAACACGGACTTTGAAGAATATCATTGGCCAAGTTGATGAAAAGATCGATCAGTACCGCGTCAACCTCATCCAACTCCGAGACACATTCCTCGCTTGTGCTGCCGTCATGACCGAGATTACTGTCATAGAAGTTGGTGCGCAATTCTCATACTGACTACGTCGTAGGATCGGGGGTCTAACAAGAGAACTAGAATTGGACGCGAAAATCAGAGAATTACCTTACAAAGGAGGGTGGCGATTCGGGGAGGAGAAGCGCTGTCTTCCAGGCACACGCGAAGATTTCCTGGATCATATCGTCAAGTGGATCGAGAATCCGGAGTCCAAACGTGGACTGGTTCTCCTAGGGCAGGCGGGCACTGGAAAGTCTTCGATTGTACATGAGGTTGCCCGTCGCCTCGATGACAAGAGCCTCGGCTCTTACTTTGCCTTCCTGAGAAAAGAGCAGTCCAAAGATGAGGCGTACCAGCTCTTCACGACAGTTGCCCGCGATCTCTCAGATCGAAATCTTGCGTTCAAACACGCCCTCGGGAGGGTCATCAAGGATAAATCTTCTCTTCGCGCTACCCGAGACTATCGTACACTTTTTCAATCCCTTCTCCTTGAGCCGCTTAGGATCGTGCGTCTCCCGGGTCCGATTCTCATTATCATCGACGCATTGGATGAGAGCGGGGACGCGATCGGAGACATCGGGTTACACACATTCCTCGCGGAACATCTCATCAACCTCCCACCGGAGTTCCGCATACTCATCACCTCGAGGCCGGAAGATGGTATCGAACCTGCATTCGCAGAAGCATTATCTGTTGACACACTCTACATGGATGATGAGAAATTGGCGGCCAAGACGGAGGAAGATATTCTCTTGTATCTTCAAAAGAAGCTCCCTCGGGATTTGTTCCATGAGCATGGTGCCGAGCTCGCAAAGGCAGCAGAGGGCCTGTTCCAGTGGGCCGCTGTTGCATCCGGATTCATCAATCGACCTCCTGCTAGCTTCGGGTTCAGCAAGAAGAAGTGTATACAGCGCCTGTTAGGGCAGTTTCGAGATCACAATGGACAAGACCCGCTGGACAAATTATACATAGAAATTCTGGAAGGGTACTTCTTACCTCAAGAAGCACAGATTCTATTTCGTTCTGTCATGGGTCAACTTCTTGCCGCAACCGAGCCGCTCTCGATACAATCCTTAATTGCCTTGCGTCGATATTCCCCAATCGATGACGCCGAGGATTCCGATCCTGTGGTTGAAATGCTCCGTCACCTTGGCTCACTGCTGAGTCACGTGACATCATCCGATCATACGCGTCCCGTCATTCCTCTCCACACATCATTCCGTGACTTTCTGACCAGAAAGAAGAGCGATATGTTTTATGTGGACCTTTATGATGCCCATCGTCAGTTGGCGCATTCCTGCGTTAGTTTGATGCTCAACAAGTTGAATTTTAACATTTGCGAACTCGAGACATCATACCTCGCAAACAGCGATGTTCTAGACCTTAACACTCGAATTTCCAAACACGTCCCTCCTGCTCTATCGTATTCCTGCGTTTTCTGGAACGGCCACTTAGAACATGCTACTTTCGAGCAAGACCTCTTCGCGAAATTTCGATCCCTGTTCGAGACGAAGTTTCTGTTTTGGCTAGAAGTGCTTAGCATCAAGAGCAAAGTGAGCGTTGCTTTGCCAGCATTGTCATCCCTGAAGTCCTGGTTGCGGTCTGACCAACGGAAGGTGTGTACATCCTATAATTGACTTGTGACGATCACAATTAATCGCCATAGCCCTCTCACGCTGTCGAGGATTTTTTGGCATTTGTGGATGATGCGTCCGCATTTGTGCGGTACTTTGGGATGCCCATGGCAAGGAGCGCTCCGCATATCTACATCTCTGCACTACCATTCGCACCATCCTCTTCCCACATCGTCAAGCATTACCTTCATCTATTCCCTCGTACTTTGTGCTTAGGACGCGGGCAGTTGTCTCATTGGCCAGCATTGGAAATGACAATTCATGGACATGAAGGACCAGTCGACTCTATTGCGTTCTCGCCAAATGGGCAGCGTATCGCCTCGGGCTCACGCGACTGTACGATTCGTGTGTGGGATGCCATAACAGGGGAGCTCGTAGCGGACCCATTTGCTGGACACACTACAAATATCGACTCTATCGCATTCTCTCCTGACGGGCAGCACATCGCCTCGGGCTCGAGGGACGGTACGATCCGGGTGTGGGATGCTGCAACAGGCGAGACCTTCGCAGGCCCATTTACTAGTCACACCAGTCAGGTCCTATCTGTGGCATACTCACCGGAAGGGGAACGCATCGCCTCGGCCTTGCACGATGGCACCATTTGCGTATGGGATGTTGCAAAAGGAATCGTCGTGGCAGGGCCGTTTACTGGACACACTCGATGGGCCCGTTCTGTTTCATTTTCGTCGGACGGGAAACGTATTGCCTCAGCCTCTGGAGATTGCACAACTCGTGTGTGGGATGCCACCACAGGAGACATTATAGCGGGCCCATTCACTAGACACACTGGTTATGTCCACGTGGTTGCTTTCTCACCAAACGGGCAGCTCATCGCCTCGGCCTCGGCCGATCGCACGATTTACGTGTGGAATGCTGCAACAGGAGAGGTCACAGTGGGGCCGTTTGTTGGGCACACCGATCAGGTCTACTCTCTTGCTTTCTCTCCAAATGGGCAGCTCATTGCCTCGGCATCACTCGATTTTACGATTCGTGTGTGGGATTCTGCAACGGGAGATATTGTAGCAGGCCCGCTTATTGGACACACCGATCAGGCCCTGTCTGTTGCGTTCTCCCCGGACGGGCAACGCGTCGCATCAGCCTCGTTCGATCGTACGATTCGTGTGTGGGGTGTCACAGAGGATGCAGTAGTAGACCGATTTCCCGGTCACACCAATTGGATCTGCACTGTTGCATTCTCACCCGATGGCCAGCGCATTGCCTCAGCTTCGTATGACCACACAATTTACTTGTGGGATGCCATAACAGGACATGTCGCAGCTGGCCCATTTACTGGACATAGCGGTCACATTTATTCAGTTGCATTCTCTCCAGATGGGCAACGCATTGCCTCGGCCTCGCAAGATCACACGATTCGGGTGTGGGATGCCGTAACGGGAGAGATGGCAGCAGGCCCGTTTACTGGACACACTGGTAAAGTCACGTCTGCTGCATTCTCGCCAGACGGGCGGCATATTGCCTCAGCTTCACATGATTACACAATTCGCATGTGGGATGCCGCCACAGGAGTGGACGTTTTGGACCCATTTTCTGGACACACCAATTGGGTCCTTTTTGTTGCATTCTCGCCGGACGGGAAACGCATCGCCTCGGCCTCAGCGGATCTCACAATTCGTGTGTGGAGCGCTGAAAAAGGAGAGGTCATAGCAGGCCCGTTCACGGGACACACTCACTCGGTCTTGTCTATTGCATTTTCTCCCGACGGGAAATACATCTCCTCGGCTTCGGCAGATAGCACGATTCGCATGTGGGATGCCGCAACAGGAGAGGTCATAGCGGCGCCATTTACCGGACATACAGATCTGGTCTGGTCTGTTGCCTTCTCGCCTGATGGGAAATCCATCGCCTCAGCCTCATTCGATCGCACGATTCGTGTGTGGAATTCCGCGACAGGAGAGGCCATAGGAAACCCATTTACTGGACACATGGGTAGGGTGCTTTGTGTCGCATTCTCGCCAGACGGGCGGTACATTGCTTCGGCTTCGGAAGATCACACGATTCGCTTGTGGGATGCCCCAACAGGAGCGGTAGCAAGACCGTTTCCTGGACTCACTACATCAATTGTATTTGCGCCGGACCTGCAGCGCATCGCGACCTCGCAAGATGATCACGCGGTTAGTACGAAGAAGGTTAAAACACAAGTTGTCGAGAAGGTCGATTTTATGAACGAGTTCCTAGTTAACGATGATGGGTGGATGTGTGGAGAAGAGGGGGAACTTCTTATGTGGATTCCCCAGATTCACCGACCATATTTTCATAGGTCCAACACCGTCTGGATTGCAGGCAGATACGAAACTCGGCTTGAACTGACAAACTTTGTTCACGGATCAGATTGGGCGACAGTATGTCATAGTATCCAAACTGACTCAGCTACGTTACATATTCAAATCCCTGTACCCATCACGAGGCTGTTACCGTTATATCCTAGTGGCTAGCCTCTGTCTATATATCACCTACCAAGAAATATCAGGGCCAGACGATTGTTTGTGGCGCTCTCAGGCTTTTCCCGTGCTCCTTCACCTTTCTGCAAGCCACCATGAGCTACACATCTCTAGGGACCGCTCACGCGAACTAGACAGATTCCGTGTGCGTGACCCCTCTCAAATCTGTGGATCTGCGTCCTACGTCATGATGGCCCTGAGCATATTTCCCGGTACTTGTAGGGTGCATGGAAGTGCTCTCAGGACTCCGAGGGGGTGAAGGGACAGCATGTACGCGAAGGTGAGCAACAGCTCGTGAACTTCCTCGATGTCAGCGGCACTGTAAAGAAGGACTCTGAGAACTTGAATGTCAGCCAGTAATGTCATCGTCATGACTCTTGTCTCTGGGAAAAAATTCATAAAACAGGTTGTGGAGAACGTTCAAAGGATTCTAAAGCGTTACAGGGCGTAGTCCTTGTAGGGCGCGAAATTGGATGGGGATGGTTTGGACCGGACATTGCCCATGTCACGTGATGATGACGGATCGAACCCACTCTGATGTTCTCTTTCTCCCTCGTTTCCAGTAACGACCGTCTCGTGCGGTGACCCACAGTAGGTATCCGTGTTCTTTGCCTGACGGTTGCCAAGGGAAAGACCAAGGCCGAGAACGCGGCGTGGACAAAAAGGTTACGTTGGCAGTTCTAGGTGCGTCCCACCTTTTTTGCATCGGTCCACTCACTAGGTTCTGATTACACCATTTCTTGCCTGTGATTATAGCTTCGCCTTCGCGCGAACGCACCTTCCGCGCCCCCTTCTCTCTCGCTTCATTTCTCATTGGGTCCCGTGTTCCATTATACGCAGGCACGGGCCTTGGACTATCGGACGGTTCGTCAAAGCGTGGGCAGCTGTTCTACCTCGCTCTTATACTCTCCCAACCCTGGTTTATTGACGCTGCATGCTGCGAGCACAGGTCCATGGATACCACACGGAGAGAGGTGGCTCTGGATGACCGGCAGATCAGGCTTGGTGCGTGCATGCATCCAGATCCGTTTTTTTTTTGTTTGGCAAGGTTCACGAAATGGATGTACATATAGATGCGTGGTTTCGGTGATTTCATTATCGGGTGATATCTCTTATCTCGTAGTTCACATACATCTCCTTTACCGTCTGCCGTCTGCGTTGTCATCTCACCCTCACTGGCAGGGCCGTAAGCTTCTTTTATCGATCAGTTTTCTCAGTCCATTGTCATTTCTCGCCGCTTCTATATGTGCAAGGACATTCCCGCACGTCCCGAGTTTCATACCACAGCCACTACGCCAACTACAATAACATCATAATTATACCGCGTTGTCTCAAGTAGGGGAAATTCTTTCCTCCAATCCACTTCACCTTGAATCGTGGGGGAATCCAGGATCTATTTAGTCACCCAGCTTCAGCGCTGAAGCTCCGTGAACTCTGAGAGAACACGAATTTGCTGCATTAAGCAGTCGACCTTTCCCTTAATTATGAGCTCCTTTACACTAGCATGCTACTAGGCCAGACTTTACGGTTTTTGTTTTTGTTCTTTAATTAGCATTTATAAAGCGCAGCATGCAAACAAAAAACAAAGACGCGCTCAGTCACCAAAGATAACAAACTGTAACTAGCTAACAGCGACCTGGGTGGCAGGGGGAAGTCGAAAGTGGCAATGTGTGGGGGGGTTGAGAGAGCGAGGAGTGGGAATCGACGGTTTCTTGCATACCTTTCTACCCCGAGTGCGCACTGGAGTTGACGGGCGCTCAGGCTATCAAATGATGATAATTCTGAGTGTCCGATTTCCAACTCCTCTCTGCATTTGCTTTGTGTGTGCCTGGCACTTGGACCGACAACTGACCATTTCACTCAATGCTCAACTCTTACTTCATTTTAATTCTTAGGTACGTCACAATCTGACTGACTCATATCTTCGACCAGCTGGTCCAGGTTTGTAAAGACTTTCTGGCGCGTCTGATCTTGGAAATGCGGGAAAAGCTGATGGCCTGAAACGGCGCAGAGCTTGGCTTGTTTTTGAAAAGATGGATGAGCAGCTGTACGAGCGCCGTCCCATTTCCGGGGCGCCAGTGGTAGAGCAGAGCCTGGCCGAGGAGCCGCGTCAATGGTGTATTGTGCTGTTTGTCCTCAATCATGAATCACCTCGTCGTCATGGTCGCTTCAATCCCTCATAGCACTCTGCTTTCTTACCTATATTTCTACCTGCTAAGAACACCCCTAGATGATCTCAAATCCGTATGTCTGTGTCTCTGAAACTTTAGGTCTTCGCTATTAATCATTATCTTAGCCTAGGTTCTCAAAGTGCTGGAGTAGGGTCCATCGGTCCTGCTCAGGTCAGCGAAACGAAACCAACATCGCTTCCTCTCCATGTGACCGGTGCGTATCTTTATGGTTTCCGTTCTGACAATTACGAAATATTTCATGTCAGTCCTGAGAGCACATAGCCTTCCCTATCTCAAAGGCCCCCTTGGCAAAGACAGACGATTCTATGCTAGTGTCACCTTCGGGGAGAGAAAATGGCAGACACGATCTGTACGGAGCGTGACTCAACACGTGGAATGGAACGAGAAGGTCAACACATTGTGCGAAATATCGTATTTTTGTCTCCACATACAATTGATTCTCCTGCAGCGCTGTACAATCCTCCTCCCGTATCACGATATCACTTTATGCGAAAAGGGCTATGGGTACGGACATCCTTATTGGACAGCAGGAGATTACCTGTGAACCCCGAGACGGTTCGTCTATTTCTTGGAATTCTTAGTGATGTTCTCAGGCTTGGCTGAACGTTTGCACGAAGAACTTGACATTGTCCTCGGAAATGCTGGAAAAGATGCTGGACATAGTACACCGGAGAAGGCCACGGTATTCGTAACAATCGTTACTGAAGGTGCTGCGCGCCCGAATCTCCTTCCCATTTATGAGCGGTACTGATGGGCGGTACATAACTTAGCGCCTGGTGTGTCACGTGACACGATCCGTCGTTCTCAAAAAGCTGTCGACAACATCAATACTATGGAAACGTGGAAAGATGCTATTAACGTTGTCAAGTGGGTGATGGGCGCTGTCAGTCAAGTTGCAGAAGTATGCACAGTATCGTTTTTTGTTTTTGTTAATCTGTCCTCTAATTTATGTTGTTCAGTTGAACCCGTGTGCAAAACTGGCATGGAGCATGCTCTCAAAGATCCCCGAGGTGCGTCGCCTTTTTTTCTGCCGCGATGTGTCATTTATTCACCTTGCCGCCAGGCTTTGCTACGGCAAGTTCAGCGTGACGATAACATCGAAACACTACTTGAGGCAATACTCGATGCATTTAAATTGGGGGAGGAGGCCGACACATTAAGGGAGCTCAAGCAAAAGTCTAGTCAAGCAAAAGTCCTAGAGGACATGCTGAAATGCGTCTCCGAATGCGCCGAATTTATCAGTTTGTATGCGGAGGACGTTAGAGTTGGTATGTCGTCTTGGCCTCTCCTCTCATTAGTCATTATTCACATGGGATATACAGGAAAACGGGTTTTGAAGAATGTCGTCGGTCCAGTTGATGCAAAAATTGAACAGCACCGCTCCAACCTCGTCCTCCTGCGAGAACGTTTCCTTTCCCGTGCTGCTGTCGTCACCGAGGTTACTGTGATAGAGGCTGGTGCGTGATTATGACAGTCGCATGATCGTTGGGATGTCCGATCTCACAAGTGGAACACAGAGCTGGACTCGAAAATTAGAGAATTGCCTTATAAAGGAGGCTGGCGATTCGGAGATGAGAAGCGCTGTCTTCCAGGCACACGGGAAGATTTCCTGGAACATATCGTCAAGTGGATCGAGAATCCGGAGTCCAAACGTGGGCTCGTTCTTCTTGGGCAGGCGGGCACAGGAAAGTCTTCAATTGCACATGAGGTTGCCCGTCGCCTCGATGACAAGTGCCTCGGCTCTTACTTTGCCTTTCTGAGAAAAGAGCAGTCCAAAGATGAGGCCTACCAGCTCTTCACGACAGTTGCCCGTGATCTCTCCGACCGCAATCTTGCGTTCAAGCACGCCCTTGGGAGGGTCGTCAAGGATAAATCTTCTCTTCGCGCTACCCGAGATTATCGTACACTTTTTGAATCCCTCCTCCTTGAGCCGCTTAGGAGCATCCCTCTCCCCGGTCCGACTCTCATCATCATCGACGCATTGGATGAGAGTGGGGATGCAACCGGAGGCATCGGGTTACACACGTTCCTTGCGGAACATCTCATTGACCTCCCACCGGAGTTCCGCGTACTCATCACCTCAAGGCTGGAAGTTGGTATCGAACCTGCATTCGCAGAAGCATTATCTGTTGACACGCTTTACATGGACGATGAGAAATTGGCTGCCAAGACGGAGCAAGATATTCGCCTATATCTTGAGAAGACGCTCCCTCGGGTCCTGTTCCATGAGCATGGTGCCGAGCTTGCAAAGGCAGCAGAGGGCTTGTTCCAGTGGGCCGCGGTTGCATCCGGATTCATAAATCGACCTCCTGCTAGTTTCGGATTCAGCAAGAAGAAGTGTATACAGCGTCTGTTAGGACAATTTCGAGATCATAATGGCCAAGACCCGTTGGACAAATTATACATAGAGATTCTCGAAGGGTACTTCTTACCTCAAGAAGCGCAGATTCTATTTCGTTCGGTCATGGGTCAACTTCTTGCTGCAATCGAGCCACTCTCCATACAATCCTTAATCGCCTTGCGTCGATATGCTCCAATCGATGACCCCGAAGACTCCGATCCTGTGGTTGAAATGCTGCGTCACCTCGGCTCACTGCTGAGTCACGTGACATCATCGGATCATACACGTCCCATCGTTCCTCTCCATACATCATTCCGTGACTTTCTGACGAGCAAGAAGAGCGATATGTTTTATGTGGATCTTGACGATGCTCATCATCAGTTGTCACATTCCTGCCTTGGTTTGATGCTCGACAAGCTCAAGTTTAACATTTGCGAACTGGAGACGTCATACCTTGCCAACAGCGACGTCCTGGACCTTGACTCTCGAATTTCCAAATACATTCCACCTGCTCTATCGTATTCCTGCGTTTTCTGGAACGGCCATTTAGAACATATTTCTTTGGAGCAAGGCATCCTCCCGAAATTTTGGTCCCTGTTCGAGACGAAGTTTCTGTTTTGGCTAGAAGTGCTTAGCATCAAGAGCAGAGTGAACGTTGCTTTACCAGCATTGTCGTCTCTGAAGACATGGTTGCGGTCTGACCAGAGGAAGGTGTGTACATCTTATAATTGGCATGTAGTGACGAGTACAATAAATCACCACAGCCTTCTCACCATGTCGAGAACTTGTTGGCATTTGTGGATGATGCGTCTGCATTTGTGCGGTACTTTGGGATGCCCATGGCAAGGAGCGCTCCGCATATATACATCTCTGCACTACCATTCGCACCATCCTCTTCTCACATCGTCAAGCATTACCTTCATCTATTCCCTCGCACTTTGTGCCTGGGACGCGGGCAGTTGTCTCATTGGCCGGCATTGGAAATGAAGATTCATGCGCACGAAGCACCAGTCGAGTCAATTACGTTCTCGCCAAATGGGCAGCGTATTGCTTCGGGCTCACGCGACCGTACGATTCGGGTATGGGATGCCATAACAGGGGAGCTTGTAGCGAGCCCCTTTGTTGGACACACTGACTGTGTCATTTGCGTTGCTTTCTCTCCTGACGGGCAGCAAATTGCCTCAGCCTCGATAGATGGTACGATTCTGGTGTGGGACGCTGCAACAGGGGAGATCTTCGCAGGTCCGTTTATTACTCATGACACCAGCACGGTCTATTCTGTGGCATACTCTCCGGACGGGGAGCGCATCGCCTCAGCCCTCGGAAATGGCACGATTTGCGTATGGGATGTTGCAAAAGGAACCATCATGGCAGGCCCATTTATAGGACACACTGCATGGGTCCGTTGTGTTGCATTCTCGCCGGATGGGAAGTGCATTGCCTCAACCTCGGGAGATCGCACAATTCGTATATGGGATGCCACCACAGGAGACATTGTAGCGGGCCCGTTCACTAGACATACTGATAGTGTCTACTCGGTCACTTTCTCTCCTGACGGGCAGCTCATTGCCTCAGCCTCGGCAGATCACATGATTTACGTGTGGAATGTGGCAACAGGAGAGGTCATGGTGGGGCCATTTATTGGACACACCGAACCCGTTTATTCTGTTGTTTTCTCTCCAAATGGGCAGCTCATTTCCTCGGCTTCATTCGATTTTACCATTCGTGTGTGGGATTCTGCGACTGGAGATGTTGTAGCAGGCCCATTTATTGGTCACACCGATCAGGCCCTATCTATTGCATTTTCTCCGGACGGGCAACGCATCGCATCGGCCTCGTTCGATCATACGATTTGTGTGTGGGGTGTCAAGGAAGATGCAGTAGCAACCCGATTTCCCGGTCACACCAGTTCTGTCTCCGCTGTTACATTCTCACCGGATGGCCAGCGCGTTGCCTCAGCTTCGTATGACCACACAATTTACTTGTGGGATGCCAAAACAGGACATGTCGCGGCTGGCCCATTTACTGGACACACCCATCGCGTTTTTTCTCTCTCATTCTCTCCAGACGGGCAACACATTGCCTCGGGCTCGGAAGATCGCACAATTCGGGTGTGGGATCCCGTAACGGGAGGTGTAGCAGCAGGCCCGTTTACTGGACACACTGATGTTGTCAGGTCCGTCGCATTCTCGCCAGACGGGCGGCATATTGCCTCAGGTTCATATGACCGCACCATTCGCATGTGGAATGCGGCCACAGGAACGGTTGCTGTCGGCCCAATTACTGGACACACCCATCCAGTCTTTTCTGTTGCTTTTTCGCCGGACGGGAAGCGCATCGCCTCGGCCTCGCCGGATCTCACGATTCGTGTGTGGAGTGCTGATACAGGAGAGCTCGTAGCAGGCCCGTTCATGGGACACACTTACTCGGTCTTGTCTACTGCATTTTCTCCAGATGGGAAATACATCACCTCCGGCTCGGGAGATAACACGATTCGCATATGGGATGCCTCAACAGGGGAGGCCATAGCGGCTCCATCCATTGGACATACAGATTGGATCATGTCTGTTGTGTTCTCGCCTGATGGGCAATCTATTGCCTCAGCCTCATTCGATCATACGGTTCGTGTGTGGAATTCTGCGACAGGAGAGGCCATAGCATCCCCATTTACTGGACACACGGGTAGGCTGCTTTCTGTTGCATTCTCACCAGATGGGCGGTACATTGCTTCGGCTTCGGAAGATCACACGATTCGCCTATGGGATGCCCCAACAGGAGCAGTAGCAAGATCGTCCCCTGAATACACCAAATTGGTCGACCCTGTCGTATTCTCGCCATACCCGCAGCACATCGTGACCTCGAAAGATCATGCGGTTAGTGCGAAGAAGCTCAGAATGGAAGATGTTGAGAAGGTCGATTTTATGAACAAGTTCCTAGTTAATGATGATGGGTGGATGTGTGGAGAAGAGGGAGAACTTCTTATGTGGATTCCACAGGTTCACCGACCATATTTTCATAGGTCCAACACCGTCTGGGTTGCAGGCAGATACGAAACTTGGCTTGAACTGGAAAACTTTGTTCACGGATCAGATTGGGCTACAGTATATCATTGTATTTAAACTGAGTCAGTTGTCGTTACAGTTTCAAAATGCCTCTTTATGACGAGACTGTATCCATTACTGTTATACTAGTGCACTCGGGTCTCGAGGACTCGGAGCATGTGAAGTAACAGCATGTACGCGAAGATGAACAACCTGGTGCAACCAATCGGTCGATTGTGGGGCCTGTAGGTACCCCAAAGTACGGCATCTCATCATCCAGTTTTAAACATCATCAGGAAAACCCTACATGGTAAATTTTGGTAAATCTGTACCAAAGAAACAAATGGTACAAAATAACACAAATAATGTATGAAAGTACTGTATTTAGTCATAATTGATTTACTCACAACATCCTTGTTATTTGTTTGAAAAAGTTTCATTTTTTTTGTGTTTTTTGGTCATTCAATTAAGCAAATCAAAATATTTGATGTAATTTAACTAAAGCTGAAAAATATGCCAGTCATGAAATTCTCACTAAGTCATTCCCCTGCATGAAATTAAGCCTTTATTTCACTACACACTATAATTTTGACATTATGGAATACATGATACTAGATACTGTACAAGAAATCTGGAGTGATCCGGAAGGGGGGGTGATCCGGTACGGGGGCGTGAGAGATGCGGGAGGTGAGGAGGCAGCGGCAGAGGCGACCGGTGACGCGGTGACGCACACGGTGGTGGTGGTGCAGGTGGGGGAGGCGGCGGGGCAGGAGGCAGAGAAGGAGCAGGAGGCAGCGACAGAGAAGGTGGAGGCAAAAGAAAAGTCAGTACACATTGGGGCGGGCAAGAAGCACGACAACCTACCGGGGAGGCGCAGAAGGCGCAGGGCAGTCAGCGTGACACCGTGGACCGCCCCGCAGTGCTAGTGTGTCCGTAAGCGCCAATGCGGAGGAGGCGAAAGCGGTGGAGGCACAGGAGGACACGGCGGAGGCAGAGGCAGAGGCAGAGGCAGAGGCACAGGAGGAGAGGAGGCGGAGGCAGCAGTAGGGTGTGTTGGGGCGGGGCAGTTTGACACCGCACACAGGAGGCGACGCAGTCGCGGTGGCAAGAAGGCGGCGGGGACGTGGGGACATGTGGCAGCACTAGACGAGGAGCGGTGGTGGTGGGACAGAGGAGGGCAGAAGGACGAAAACCAACATCGTGCCAACAAGAATAAACATTTGTCATATGCTTCCTTTTATGGAAATGTGAGACGAGGGCCAGCTCATGAAATTTTCGCCAAGTCGTTCCCGTGGGCCCGTGCACCAACCATGTGATCTGTTGTTTATTCTTGTTTGCACGTTGTTGATTTTCGTACTCATCAATTTCTCTGCCTTCCTCCACCCTTCCCTCTGTCCCTCCTCTGTCTCGTCTGTCGCCCGTCGTCTCAGTGTCGTGGTCCTCGCTGTCGCCACCACTGCTCACGCCGCCACAAGTCTCACTGTCCGCCCCTTCTCCTTGCACTGCGACTGTTCATTGCTTCTCCGTTTTTGTTTTTTATTGCCTCTGCCTCTGCCTCCTTCGCTCCTTCCTGGACCATCTGCTCCCACCTACTGGCACTACAGGGTGGTCCACACTGCCAGCGCTGATGCCTTCTGCATCTCCCCCCCGGTACGTCATCATGACATATGCCCTGCCTTTATGCGTCCTAACTATTATTCTTCCTCCGCCGCCCCACACCTCCTGGGTCCCGCGCCCCTTTCGCCCCCCATGCCTCCCTCAAACAAGCTCTGCTTCTCACTGGCACTGCAGGGCCGTCTATGGTGTCACCTGCATGCGCCAACGCCTTCTCCACCTCTCCCTGGTACATTATCGTGTTGCCTGCCCTTCCCCAACACATCCTGACTATTATTATTTTTTGCCTCCTTCTCTCCGCCTCCTGTGCCTTCGCTGCCTCCTCCTGTGCCTTCGCCGCTGCCTCCTCTGCCTCTGCGCCTCCTGCGCCTGCTTGCACCTCCCACACGCCTTGCGCTTCTCACGCCTCCCGCACCTCCCGTGCCGCTTGTGCCTCCCATGCTTCCCACGTCTCCACCACCGCCCCCCCCATGTTGGATTGGCTTGTTCCTGGGATCATGGGTGTGGACAAGGATGTTGGGCAAGGATGCATGTTGGCAGTTACATAGATAGTTTACATAGATAGTTCTTTGTATTTTATATGATGTTGTGTACCTTGCAATATATATTTTCAAACTTCCTAATTATGAGTGATGATAATTGATTGAATGGAAATAATGTGAGTATGTAGCTGAAATGTACTGTTCATTTTAACAAAATTGTGGTTCATTTAGATGATTTAGATGATTTAGTAGAATAATACAAAATGGACCATGGGCTCAGGCATTGCTCATTCAGTTATGGATATTTCTGTTCATCTGGTAAAACTGGTTCATACGTCAATTTATGCTATTTGAAGCTATTTGAACCATAAATCATAAAATTTAGTACTAATTTAGACTATTTGGTAAAATTAACCATGTAGGGTTTTCCTGATGATGTGAGGTTTCTGCGGGCCTTCAATGCATCAGAAGCCACAATGAAGTCATCTAAGTCTTTACCGTGATAATACCTATGGCTATGAAAGAGACTCCTCATGTCCCTCGACGTGACGACGTCAACATGGGTGGGGGGTCCATGATGGATAGCTACAGTGAAGGGATGCCACTTGACGACCCACGATTGACATCAGAAAAAATGATGGCCCACTATATAGTCATGTATTCCGATATATAATACCACATTTGTTGTATATCTTGCCTGTCCTGCAATGGAATGTATTGTACAATGGCTGACATTCATCAGGAATCATGCATGTACCTAGATAGGCCTACCTAGTCATGGTAGCTCTGGTAGCTCTTGTCGTCAAGTCCCTAATATATAGCACCTTGTAGCTAGGTTCAATTTATGTAGAGCACTGTAGTTACAGGTTAAGTCTCTGTAGATTGCTGTAGTAGAGCTCACCACTGTGTAGGATTGTTGTTTACTCTGTAATAAGATCATAACCTGTAGTTCACACCACACTAGGCAGAATGCAAAAGCAACAAAGGTCCATTGTTCACAACACACTAATGCTACGAAATACTACTCCTCATCACTAAAGATGATATTCTCCCACTCCTTTGTTGCTGACTCCACTTCAATGTCATCAACAACTAGGTTCTGTATGGCAGGTTCTGTATCAGCCTTGGCATGCTTACTGTGCACAGTAGTTAGTATAAAGAAGAAATAAGAAACAAAGTACATACCGTCCAACCTTGAGGAGGCGTTGGCAAAGACGAGGGATGATGGCTGTTTCCTTGGTTCGTGTCGCGAAATCTTGAAGGTATGCGAGGCGAGCGACATACCTGGCCTTGTAAGCACTGCGGGTGAACGAAATCTCCTTGAACGCACCACCCTGATATTCATCAAGGCAGTTCTCAATCTGTTCAAATGTAGTCAGCGATGTACATGCAAAATAAAATGTAACTTACCACAACACAGACGGGAGCAAGTGTCTCGAGTGGCAATCCATCTCCGCTCGTCCCGAAGTACTTCCAGAACACAACACCGTCGTCCTTCTTGTTCTTGAACCACATGAGATTGATGATGTCAGGGATGACCTGGGTGAGTAGGCACCCCTCACGCGTTGTGACATCCTAAGGGATCAACAATAAGATGAATCATATTAAAATAAAGTAACTCGCACCCGGTATAGATAGCTGTTCTTGGTAAGGAGGCTCGCAACGATCTTACGGTTGACTTCATCCTCATTGAGCTTGCTGAGACCATATGCCTTTGGAACCACGGAGCGAGCCATGGTCTTGAGTCAGCCACGCACTTCCGACGCTCGCATAGTTATCTGCAAATAGTAGTCAGTTTCGGAATAGATATAGAATAGCCTCTTACCAGCTTCATGATCTCCTCATTCGGTTGGATTCGAATGTTCCCTAGTGCACACGCGTTTACCCAAGCCTGAGCCGATATCTCCTGGTTGTCATCGGCATCCGGGAAAGGGTCACGAGTGCAGATAACGACACGGTACTTGGCAATGGTGGCATCCAATACCTTTTGAGTCACATCATCAAAGTCACCTGCACGAATGCGAGAACCAGCATGGCTAGTGGACTTATACTTAGGCTGTTTTACGGTAACGAGTGAATCACAAGATGCCGGAGGGTCCTTACAAATGCCGAGCGTTTGGCGGCCATCGAGGGGCTCGGGGACATCACCTTCCGAGTTGTTGAGTGTGTTGTCATTAGGGTCATCATCTGCATCAACATCAGCATATATGTGACTCTGTTCCGAATCATCTGGTGGCGGTGTGGATTCCTGATATCGAGGGGGGGATTCCCGAGACTGAGGGACACCTTGGTCATCGTCACTGGATGTCGGTGAAACCAAGCGGCGAACAATTCTCGGGCGAGGCCGAGGCACCTATGAAAAATGAATCAAAGGTTTGGGTACACATTGAGACACGTACCCTGATAACGTGAGGTGTTGAAGGAGCGTTGATACCCAGGCGTTGTAGGACACGGCGAGCCAGTCTCGCTGGCTGATGGGATGGTGACTGTGAAAAGGTTATTCAAAAATAATGCATTACGTGTGGATGTATCTACCTCATGGAGTTGAACATTTTGGTCTTGTCTGATGTTGATTACCGGGGACCCAGCATTGCACGTCGGCGCCGCCTTCTTCGGTAGAGAAATGGTTGTAGAAGAGAACTAATAAATACATCAGTGGAAGACATGTTAAGGAGCAGTGAATACTCACACCGGCTTCTGCATCATCAAGGTTTTCGTCCTCAGACTCTGGCCCATCGTAGCGAGGATCCAAAGAATAATCATGTTGTTCCTGATTTTCCTGACGTGCACGCAGTATTTGCATATCCTGCCTAGCTCGAGTACTTGACTGTCTCTGAGCTTACATATCAACTAGAATATATACACCAAGTCAGTACTTGAGTGGCATGGATATGAGAAGAGCGTACGTACCAGCAACTTGTTGCTTCATGGTAAGAGTCCGTTGGCGGCCACTAGCTCTACTGGGAGCAACAGAAATGGAAGTGGAAGACTGAGTACTTGGAATGTGAGAGCGAGGAGACATTGAATGAGAGAATGACAACCCGATGGAAATAAGGAATGGGGGGTCCAAAGTTGGTTTATATTGGGGGCACTCGAACATGGCGGTGTGGAGCTGAGTTTGTCGGTTGTCGGAGTAAACTTAGTCGTACTATTACACGCGCTGATACACGTGTGGCGGAGTGTAAAGAACGTCAATAAACGGAATCAACAAACGATGACCCTTGATCGTGTTTGTGAACACACGTCCCATGTGCGGCAGAGTGTATACGAGCAGCGGAGTGTGATAGTAGCGGAGTGTATGGCAATGCGGAAATGACTATATTAAATACATTTGGATACACTACCAGTATGTCTATAGAGCTCCCTGGAAAAATCTGTGGCATCTGCCTAACTGGGCCCTTTCCCAGCACACCCGGGCTGAGGCGACACATCAGGCAGGCCCGTGCATGCAGGGAAGCTGCAGAAAAGGATTTCACCAGTTACCTTGAAAATATCTGGTCAAGAATACCAGATGACGCACCGGCAACCACCACCACTGTCAGTTCAAGCCTGACGGTAACCCTTGACGATGACATGCTTGACATCGACCTTGCTGCCACCTGTTTTGGTCAAGATGACACAGACAACGCGTTCCACCTCCATCGCCCTATATCACTGCCCCGGGCCCAGTCTTTGCATCCCCATGTTCCAGTCGAGGACGCGGAACCCAACAGCGGCATCGCATGCGAGTACATCGAGCCGTTCCCAAGTAAATACAAGGCAGGCGCGGGCTGGAAACCTCCCAATGGCGTCCTGACAAAATTCAATGCGATTCGACTTGAACAGAAAGGGAATCTCTACGCACCTTTCAATGACGTCGATGATTGGAAGCTGAGCATGTGGCTGGTGAAGAACGTGGGACAACGACAGACAGAAGTGTTTCTGAAGCTTCCATTTGTAAGTATTTGGCATGTTGGAGAAAATAGATGTCTTACATGTCAGCAGGTCCAAAAGGAAGTGAAGCCTTCTTATAGTAACAACCGGTCCCTTCTCAAGAAGATTGACTTGCTGCCAACACAGGGATGTCCCTGGATATGCGACATCATCGACATCAAAAGCGACCAGATAAACGAAGACGGCACCCCCATGAAGTCCGAAAAGCAAGAGCTTTGGCGACATGACCCTGTCAAATGTGTGAAATGTCTTCTTGGGGACCCCACACTGCGCGACTCACTTGCCTTTGCCCCAGAAAGGATATATGTTGATGAGGCCGGCACGCAGCGAAAATATTCGCAGATGTGGACTGCAAACTGGTGGTGGGATACACAGGTACGTCAGTCCAACACCATCTGGTTGGGTATACTGACCAGAAATCAGGAAAACTTACCTGTTGGGGCAACCATCACACCAGTAATCCTATCATCCGACAAAACACAATTGTCATGATTTGGGGGCGATAAAAGTGCTTGGCCAGTGTATATGACACTGGGGAACATTGACAAGGCCAAGCGCCGTCAGCCAAACGCGCATGCAACAATATTAATCGGATACTTACCTGTTCCGAATCTCAACGCCATCTCCGAAGATGCACGTTCCAGTAAAGGTCACAGCCTCTTCCATTATTGCATGCGGCGGCTGTTGCGGCCCCTTGTTGAGGCAGGAAGGGAGGGAGTCGACGTCGTCTGCGCAAACGGTTTGATGCGCCATGTGTTTCCTATCCTGGCAGCCTATGTCGCCAATTTTCCTGAGCAGTGCCTGGTGGCATGTTGTAAAGAAAGTCGGTGTCCTAGATGTCATGTTGAGCACAACAGACAAGGGGAGTTCGAGGAGTCGACGCTACGGAGTCAAGAACAAGCACTGGTCATTCTCTTGCATAAGGAAAGTGGGCGACGCATACCAAGGTTCCATGAAGATGGAATGCGACCAGTATTTAACCCATTCTGGAAGCACCTCCCGCACACGGACATTTTCTCATGCTTCACGCCCGACGTTCTTCACCAACTTCACAAGGGGGTCTTCAAGGATCACGTAGCAGAGTGGTGTACACAAATTGCAGGTGTGGAAGAGATCAATGCACAATTCCGAGCCATGTCCGCGTTCACAGGGCTGAGGCACTTCGGAAAAGGGATATCCCTTGTGACGCAGTGGACGGGAAAGGAACACAAGGAGATGCAACGCGTGTTCGTTGGTCTTCTCACGGGTGCCGTTCAACCAACCGTTCTGAGAACAGCCGTTGCCATCATCGATATAATTTTTTTCTCGCAACTTCACTCTCACACTTCTATGACCATCAATGCTCTCCAAAACGCTCTTAACACTTTCCATGAAAACAAACACGTTTTCGTAGAGGCAGGTATTCGGGTTGACTTCAACATTCCCAAAATCCATTCCATGCTGCATTACCACGACTTGATCGAGACCCATGGCTCACTGGACGGCTACAACACTGAATCTCCTGAACGGCTTCATATTGAATTTGCCAAAGATGCCTACCACGCGACCAACAAACGGCAATATGTCTCCCAAATGACCACCTGGCTGAGCCGTCAAGAGGCGATCGTGCGATTTGATGACTATGTTGAGTGGCTCGAGAGTGAGTCTGGAACAACACAAGCTCTTATGGATGAGGGAGCAACTCCTGATCTCGATGTAGAGAGAATTGGTACACATTTTACTGCTAAGCATCCTAGCTATCCCCACCTTGACGTCAAGACGATCATGCAAGATTTTCGTGCTTCCCAATTTCTTACCACCCTCCAAAGCTTTATTCGCCTCTACTCCCCTCTGCCTGTTACGCCCGTCCTTCCAAATGAATTTGACCGTTTTGACGCATACAAGGTTCTTGCCATACGCTTGCTGGATTGTCCTGCGTCTGGCCGCTTTGGGGAAGTTTCCCGGATCTATGCTACCCGTCCTGCTCTTGGTGGAAACGGGTATGGTAATGCCGATGAGAAAGGAGAGACCAACACAGTGCTGGTGAGAAGGGAAGGCCAGGTCAACAAGGGGATGACAGGCACAGCTCTTGATGGTGCGTAAGTAGTCTTCCGCATCTGATTCTCCTGGGCTCAACACCTCCTAGGTCTTCAAGTTGCGCAAGTGCGCCTCATTTTCAGCCTTCCCGACCATTTGTATCAAGCCCACCTTCCGCGAACGTTGGCCTACATAGAATGGTTCACACCCTTTCGAGGACCCCATCCGGACTCGGGCTTGTATCATGTTATGTGGGCATCGCGTAATCGAGGACCCGCTGTTGATGTCATTCCTGTAGATCAGATTCTGAGGAGCTGCCACTTGATTCCACGCTTTGGTTCATGCTGTCCAAGGGCATGGACCCCGCAAACTGTTCTCAAATGCGCGACCTCGTTTTTTTACAATCCATACATTTCCCTTTTGGAATTTTGTCATTTCTTCTATGTTTGATAGTCTCAGTCACTCTCCCAACTCAATAAATTCCGTCAAAATATGTATTTTCAGAGAGAAAATTGAGTACTACAGAGCCTGTCACACGGCACAGAGGCCTCCAGAGCACGTGGTAGAAAACGACCAAACTAGGAAAGGCTACGCAGCCTACATCGGCTACTTAGGCGCCGAGTTTCTATGGAGCAGGAACGTGTTTCCTGATGTTGAGATACCAGAAATGTAGTTGATGCAGACTACATCAGGAAAACCCAAGGTTGCTTAATGGTGATTAGTTGTCTTAATAGTCTTAAATTTACTTTTTTGCTTAATTTTGCTTGATGAAAATTTTGTCTAAGCCTAATTAAGCAACTTAAGCATGCTCAATATGCTCAGCACAATTAAGACTGGCATTAAGCATGCTCAGTATGCTCAGCAGAGTCAGCACAATTAAGACTGACATTAAGCACACTCAACATATTTAAGCAAGTAATAAAAATTTAAGGGGCTTCTAATCATGTTAAGCATACAAACATAATTTACATAATTTAATGAATTGAAAAATTTTGCAACTTGCGAAAATTTTGCCAAGTTGTTTGTTTATTCTTGTTGGCACAACTCTCGTGCCTCATTGTTTTCAACAACGTCGCGTCCCCTCCTGTCTGTCCCTCCTCCATCTTCGTTTCGCTGTCATGGCTTCTATCGCCACCATCTCTCACCATCTGGCACTGTCACAGCTTCTGTTCTGGCCTGGAGTACTTAGCATCAAGTGCAACGTCTCAGTGTCCCCGCCTTCCCCTTGCCGCTGGACCGCCTTTGTCTGGTCCTTGGTGCGTTTTTTCTTTTGACTTCTCGTGCTATTTTTTTTTTTGTAATTCCTTATATTCCCCACTTCACCTAATTCCTGAGGGGCTGGTCCACACTGTCACGGTGCCTGCCTCAACTAGCCACCTGCCCATGCGAAACCCACCGCACTCTGCCTCAGCGACACCCCCGCCCGAACGCCCCCTGTCCGATTTCGCTAGAGGGTTTTATGCTGCGTTTACTACTCCACGTCTCCACCTTCCACAACTGCAACTGGGCAGGAGCAGGATCGTCAGTCTCCTCCGTATCAGCCTTGTTATGCCCCTCCACCTGATCCTCCTTCGCCTCCCCATCATCCTCGCATGTTTCCATATCTAGTGGTGCCGGAACTACGGCACCCCCCACGAGCGATGGACGTCCGACGACCACCCCTACTCCGGACCACCCCTTGCTTTGCAGCGGACAGACACTCATCTACCCGAAGGATACCTCTGCTCTAATGTGTGTCACCTATCCTATTCCACTCTGCTCACCTGCTCACCTGCCCGCTCGCCGCCCATGTCCTACTCGCACGCGTCCGACATCAGGGCCACAATATGGGCTACAAGAACTTGACCCGTCTTACCCGTGCCGCAAGTGCTGGAACCGCCTTCATGAACGTGCTTGCTTCGAGCCCATGGGATAATCAAGGTGATTCCCCCTCCATGTCGAGCCAGAGCCGCTCGTTCCAGCGTCCGTTTCAAGCCCTCAGGAATGCCTCAGATCGCCGCCCGTGCCATCGATGCTCGGCTCGTATCCCCGAACCCCTACGGTGCGCCGCCTCATCATGTCCTCACGGGCAAGTGGGACACGCTGCGCGAAACCCTCAATGCACGCGCAAGCGCTGCACCTCTTGTTTCAGCAGTGCCCTCACACGTCGAGCCGCTCGTGACGCTGCGCTCCCGCACATGGTTCGTTCACTGGCCCCTCTTTGTCTACTGTAACCACCCCGCCGGCGCGGTGGTCGCACCCTCTTCGAAACTTTCCTCGCACCCGCATACCTCAACATGATCCAATTCGCAGCACCTTGGATCCTCCACTACCTCGCCGTAGCTCATTTCACACACTCACACATTAATATAAAAAGATTGACATTTGATGACAGCTATACAACGATTTTTCCCGATGTTTCGGTCAGGGCAATGTCACTCCTCTTCTCCCCCGACAGCCTCGTCATTGCCGATGACGCCCACTCTGGTACCACCACCACCGCCACCCTGCTGACATAGCCGTTTGGCGCGCCGCGGCACCCAAGATACCCGACACACTTTCGACCATCTTCATTAAGTGTTCATGGCCGTTCAGCAGGCCGGACGAGCCGCTTTATGGTCACTTGAGCCCAGAGCACCTCATGGACGAGCTCGTCGCCCTCACGGCCGAAATCACCAAAGCGCGAATGGCTACCACGCAGCGTGCCGACAAAGACAACAACAATAACAATGGAGAAACAACCACCACGACTACGACCGTGACACTTCCGAGAAGGAAGAGGAAGAAGCTTCGTACGGATACGTCATCGATGTCGACAACCGACTCGTCGTCGCTGCCCTCGAAACCGCTCTCCGGCTTACGTGTTTATATCATACATTGCAAGGACAGGCGAAAGGTCTTGGTGCGGAAGTATTCAGTGCTGAGCAGGGCATGATGATCAGTACGTTTTTTCTTTTACTTGGAGCTGCAGTTCTCTCCCACAGGGCCCAGGCATCCAATGCCACCTCCAACGCTCCGGTGAGCTCGCGTGTACTGCATGCAATATGGGAAGTTGTCAAGGTCATGCAGTTGGAGGAGTACCAGTGCTTGGACCTGGTCATCAAATTCCTCAAGGAGCTTTATGTTGACATCAAGGGCTGTGGGCGTGGCACACTGGAGCTGGTGGATAGAGGAGATAGAGTATATGATAGAGTACTGATGTTGTAGTATAGTTGACTAAATATACCAAAATTTTGAAAGCTGCTTAATCCTTCTATGTGCTTGATACTGCTTGATGTTGTGCTTAGATCACTTACATGTGCTTAATTTGATGCTTAGTGCCACTTTAAAATGCAATTGAACTTCTTTGGAATTGTGCTTAATTAAGCACAATTAAGCTCCAATTTAAGCAGAATGGTGCTTAATAAGGGCCAGGGTGGTGTTAACCTGCTTAACCATTTCTTGCTTAATTTGTGCTTAATGTGCTTAATAAGCACATTAAGCACCAATTAAGCAACATTGACTTTTGCTGATGCTATGTATTACCATTTATTAAAATGTATTGGAGTACATTGTAAAGCTGTACTGTAAGGAAATGTAAGGGGTTTCACAATGAATGAGGATATAATAAGCCTTACTTATGTACTGCCATATACAGCTATGTATAGGTAAAAAAAGGGATTGTGGGACTAATACATAGTTAATCACAAGTGATTTATCTCATTACATCACACATCAGTGGTTCATCAAGGGACACAGCATGGAATGCACAGAAGACAACTACTGCTATGGATCATTATACTGTACAGAAGGGGTGATTTGATTATTTCTCGTGCTCATCTGTCTGTAAGGGTGTGAGAGGTGTACTGTGTCATCAGAAAAAGAGAAGTCCTATCATCATCAAATATGGGAACATAAATGTGGGGGGAATCAGTAACCACACTGTCGCAACTTTGACATAAATGTCAGCATACACCAAAAGTTAGCAAACAGCACCATGAGTAAGCGATCAGGAGTGAGTAAGCGTACGTGATGCGGTGGGGTTGCAACCCAAGATGTGTTGAGATTTGAGCCCGGAGGCAAAAGCCTTGAATTGGATGTACGTAGGGTACAGTTTATATATCCCCTGAAGGGGGGGGTTGTACATGTATATATGTGTATGTATGTGTGTAAAGCCCTCGAGAATGTTCAGGAAAGAGCTCTAAGTAGCAAAAGGTAGGCCATAAGGGGCCATAATAGCGTCCATAAGTAGTGAAAGATGTACTGTAAAGGGCTACATTAAATGAGCAATCCGGAACGGTTTTACCTCGGCCGAAACGTCCGTCTCGCCAGGGTCGATTTCCAACAAGATGTGCTTTCCCGCAATCACAAGAGCCTCCTCGGGAAGAATGGCGGGGATAAAGGGATTCGGCGCAGGCTTGGCGGCATTAAGCAGGTTGGCGATTGCATGGTGCTGCACCTCGTTCGCTCCGATCAAGTCTGTGGTCATAAGCAGGTCCTTCATCAATGAGCAATCTAGAAGGTAGGGCAGTGAGGACAACTCCCAAGTGGGCTGCCAAATGTGGTCGCATCAGAGGGTGCGTTGTCAACTGGTTGGGGATGGACTCACATGTCTATCCATCATGTTAGTTCCATGAAGCCGACGTTTTCGACCCGGTGCAGGAGAAGAGAGGACAGGATGAATGAGGGAAATTGTCACGGTCTGGTCACCGTGGCGTTCAATCGTCTGGTTCTAAGTTGAGTGGCGAAGCACCAACTGTCCTT
>QLPA01000942.1:0-25888 GCA_003313945.1 Lactifluus pinguis
GTAGTTAGTATAAAGAAGAAATAAGAAACAAAGTACATACCGTCCAACCTTGAGGAGGCGTTGGCAAAGACAAGGGATGATGGCTGTTTCCTTGGTTCGTGTCGCGAAATCTTGAAGGTATGCGAGGCGAGCGACATACCTGGCCTTGTAAGCACTGCGGGTGAACGAAATCTCCCTGAACGCACCGCCCTGATATTCATCAAGGCAGTTCTCAATCTGTTCAAATGTAGTCAGCGATGTACATGCAAAATAAAATGTAACTTACCACAACACAGACGAGAGCAAGTGTCTCAAGTGGCAATCCATCTCCGCTCGTCCCGAAGTACTTCCAGAACACAACACCATCGTCCTTCTTGTTCTTGAACCACATGAGATTGATGATGTCAGGGATGACCTGGGTGAGTAGGCACCCCTCACGCGTCGTGACATCCTAAGGGATCAACAATAAGATGAATCATATTAAAATAAAGTAACTCGCACCCGGTATAGATAGCTGTTCTTGGTAAGGAGGCTCGCAACGATCTTACAGTTGACTTCATCCTCATTGAGCTTGCTGAGACCATATGCCTTTGGAACCACGGAGCGAGCCATGGTCTTGAGTCGGCCACGCACTTCCGACGCTCGCATAGTTATCTGCAAATAGTAGTCAGTTTCGGAATAGATATAGAATAGCCTCTTACCAGCTTCATGATCTCCTCATTCGGTTGGATTCGAATGTTCCCTAGTGCACACACGTTTACCCAAGCCTGAGCTGATATCTCCTGGTTGTCATCGGCATCCGGGAAAGGGTCACGAGTGCAGATAACGACACGGTACTCGGCAATGGCGGCATCCAATACCTTTTGAGTCACATCATCGAAGTCACCTGCACGAATGCGAGAACCAGCATGGCTAGTGGACTTATACTTAGGCTGTTTTACGGTAACGAGTGAATCACAAGATGCCGGAGGGTCCTTACGAATGCCGAGCGTTTGGCGGCCATCGAGGGGCTCGGGGACATCACCTTCCGAGTTGTTGAGTGTGTTGTCATTAGGGTCGTCATCTGCATCAACATCAGCATATATGTGACTCTGTTCCGAATCATCCGGCGGCGGTGTGGATTCCCGATATCGAGGGGGGGATTCCCGAGACTGAGGGACACCTTGGTCATCGTCACCGGACGTCGGTGAAACCAAGCGGCGAACAATTCTCGGGCGAGGCCGAGGCACCTATGAAAAATGAATCAAAGGTTTGGGTACGCATTGAGACACGTACCCTGATAACGTGAGGTGTTGAAGGAGCGTTGATACCCGGGCGTTGTAGGACACGGCGAGCCAGTCTCGCTGGCTGATGGGATGGTGACTGTGAAAAGGTTATTCAAAAATAATGCATTACGTGTGGATGTATCTACCTCATGGAGTTGAACATTTTGGTCTTGTCTGATGTTGATTACTGGGGACCCAGCATTGCACGTCGGCGCCGCCTTCTTCGGTAGAGAAATGGTTGTAGAAGAGAACTAATAAATACATCAGCGGAAGACATGTTGAGGAGCAGTGAATACTCACACCGGCTTCTGCATCATCAAGGTTTTCGTCCTCAGACTCTGGCCCATCGTAGCGAGGATCCAAAGAATAATCACGTTGTTCCTGATTTTCCTGACATGCACGCAGTATTTGCATATCCTGCCTAGCTCGAGTACTTGACTGTCTCTGAGCTTGCATATCAACTAGAATATATACACCAAGTCAGTACTTGAGTGGCATGGATATGAGAAGAGCGTACGTACCAGCAACTTGTTGCTTCATGGTGAGAGTCCGTTGGCGGCCACTAGCTCTACTGGGAGCAACAGAAATGGAAGTGGAAGACTGAGTACTTGGAATGTGAGAGCGAGGAGACATTGAATGAGAGAATGACAACCCGATGGAAATAAGGAACGGGGGGTCCAAAGTTGGTTTATATTGGGGGCACTCGAACATGGCGGTGTGGAGCTGAGTTTGTCGGTTGTCGGAGTAAACTTAGTCGTACTATTACACGCGCTGATACACGCGTGGCGGAGTGTAAAGAACGTCAATAAACGGAATCAACAAACGATGACCCGTGATCGTGTTTGTGAACACACGTCCCACGTGCGGCGGAGTGTATATGGGCAGCGGAGTGTGATAGTAGCGGAGTGTATGGCAATGCGGAAATGACTATATTGGATACATTTGGATACACTACCAGTATGTCTATAGAGCTCCCTGGAAAAATCTGTGGCATCTGCCTAACTGGGCCCTTTCCCAGCACACCCGGGCTGAGGCGACACATCAGGCAGGCCCGCGCATGCAGGGAAGCTGCAGAAAAGGATTTCACCAGTTACCTTGAAAATATCTGGTCAAGAATACCAGATGACGCACCGGCAACCACCACCACTGTCAGTTCAAGCCTGACGGTAACCCTTGACGATGACATGCTTGACATCGACCTTGCTGCCACCTGTTTTGGTCAAGACGACACAGACGACGCGTTCCACCTCCATCGCCCTATATCACCGCCCCGGGCCCAGTCTTTGCATCCCCATGTTCCAGTCGAGGACGCGGAACCCAACAGCGGCATCGCGTGCGAGTACATCGAGCCGTTCCCAAGTAAATACAAGGCAGGCGCGGGCTGGAAACCTCCCAATGGCGTCCTGACAAAATTCGATGTGATTCGACTTGAACAGAAAGGGAATCTCTACGCACCTTTCAATGACGTCGATGATTGGAAGCTGGGCATGTGGCTGGTGAAGAACGTGGGACAACGACAGACAGAAGTGTTTCTGAAGCTTCCATTTGTAAGTATTCGGCATGTTGGAGAAAATAGATGTCTTACATGTCAGCAGGTCCAAAAGGAAGTGAAGCCTTCTTATAGTAACAACCGGTCCCTTCTCAAGAAGATCGACTTGCTGCCAACACAGGGATGTCCCTGGATATGCGACATCATCGACATCGAAAGCGACCAGATAAACGAAGACGGCACCCCCATGAAGTCCGAAAAGCAAGAGCTTTGGCGACGCGACCCTGTCGAATGCGTGAAACGTCTTCTTGGGGACCCCACACTGC
The DNA here is from genome assembly GCA_003313945.1 of Lactifluus pinguis. Classification (NCBI taxonomy): domain Eukaryota; kingdom Fungi; phylum Basidiomycota; class Agaricomycetes; order Russulales; family Russulaceae; genus Lactifluus; species Lactifluus pinguis. Next base: position 3,060 of record QLPA01000942.1, read on the forward strand.
GCAACTCACTTGCCTTTGCCCCGGAAAGGATATATGTTGATGAGGCCGGCACGCAGCGAAAATATTCGCAGATGTGGACTGCAAACTGGTGGTGGGATACACAGGTACGTCAGTCCAACACCATCTGGTTGGGTATACTGACCAGGAATCAGGAAAACTTACCTGTTGGGGCAACCATCGCACCGGTAATCCTATCATCCGACAAAACACAATTGTCACGATTTGGGGGCGATAAAAGTGCTTGGCCAGTGTATATGACGCTGGGGAACATTGACAAGGCCAAGCGCCATCAGCCAAACGCGCATGCAACAATATTAATTGGATACTTACCTGTTCCGAATCTCGACGCCATCTCCGAAGATGCACGTTCCAGTAAAGGTCACAGCCTCTTCCATTATTGCATGCGGCGGCTGTTGCGGCCCCTTGTTGAGGCAGGAAGGGAGGGAGTCGACATCGTCTGTGCGGACGGTTTGATGCGCCATGTGTTTCCTATCCTGGCAGCCTATGTCGCCGATTTTCCTGAGCAGTGCCTGGTGGCATGTTGTAAAGAAAGTCGGTGTCCTAGATGTCGTGTTGAGCACAACAGACGAGGGGAGTTCGAGGAGTCAACGCTACGGAGTCAAGAACAAGCACTGGTCATTCTCTCGCATAAGGAAAGTGGGCGACACATACCAAGGTTCCATGAAGACGGAATGCGACCAGTATTTAACCCATTCTGGAAGCACCTCCCGCACACGGACATTTTCTCATGCTTCACGCCCGACGTTCTTCACCAACTTCACAAGGGGGTCTTCAAGGATCACGTAGCAGAGTGGTGTACACAAATTGCAGGTGTGGAAGAGATCGATGCACGATTCCGAGCCATGTCCGCGTTCACAGGGCTGAGGCACTTCGGAAAAGGGATATCCCTTGTGACGCAGTGGACGGGAAAGGAACACAAGGAGATGCAACGCGTGTTCGTTGGTCTTCTCACGGGTGCCGTTCAACCAACCATTCTGAGAACAGCCGTTGCCGTCATCGATATAATTTTTTTCTCGCAACTTCACTCTCACACTTCTATGACCATCAATGCTCTCCAAAACGCTCTTAACACTTTCCATGAAAACAAACACGTTTTCGTAGAGGCAGGTATTCGGGTTGACTTCAACATTCCCAAAATCCATTCCATGCTGCATTACCACGACTCGATCGAGACCCATGGCTCACTGGACGGCTACAACACTGAATCTCCTGAACGGCTTCATATCGAATTTGCCAAAGATGCCTACCACGCGACCAACAAACGGCAATATGTCTCCCAAATGACCACCTGGCTGAGCCGTCAAGAGGCGATCGCGCGATTTGATGACTATGTTGAGTGGCTCGAGAGTGAGTCTGGAACAACACAACCTCTTATGGATGAGGGAGCAACTCCTGATCTCGATGTAGAGAGAATTGGTACACATTTTACTGCTAAGCATCCTAGCTATCCCCACCTTGACGTCAAGACGATCATGCAAGATTTTCGCGCTTCCCAATTTCTTACCACCCTCCAAAGCTTTATTCGCCTCTACTCCCCTCCGCCTCTTACGCCCGTCCTTCCAAATGAATTTGACCATTTTGATGCATACAAGGTTCTTGCCATACGCTTGCCGGATTGTCCTGCGTCTGGCCGCTTTGGGGAAGTTTCCCGGATCTATGCTACCCGTCCTGCTCTTGGTGGAAACGGGTATGGTAATGCCGATGAGAAAGGAGAGACCAACACAGTGCTGGTGAGAAGGGAAGGCCAGGTCAACGAGGGGATGACAGGCACAGCTCTTGATGGTGCGTAAGTAGTCTTCCGCATCTGATTCTCCTGGGCTCAACACCTCCTAGGTCTTCAAGTTGCGCAAGTGCGCCTCATTTTCAGCCTTCCCGACCATTTGTATCAAGCCCACCTTCCGCGAACGTTGGCCTACGTAGAATGGTTCACACCCTTTCGAGGACCCCATCCGGACTCGGGCTTGTATCATGTTATGCGGGCATCGCGTAATCGAGGACCCGCTGTTGATGTCATTCCTGTAGATCAGATTCTGAGGAGCTGCCACTTGATTCCACGCTTTGGTTCACGCTGTCCAAGGGCATGGACCCCGCAAACTGTTCTCGAACGCGCGACCTCGTTTTTTTACAATCCATACATTTCCCTTTCGGAATTTTGTCATTTCTTCTATGTTTGATAGTCTCAGTCACTCTCCCAACTCAATAAATTTCGTCAAAATATGTATTTTTAGAGAGAAAATTGAGTACTACAGAGCCCGTCACACGGCACAGAGGCCTCCAGAGCACGTGGTAGAAAACGACCAAACTAGGAAAGGCTACGCGGCCTACATCGGCTACTTAGGCGCCGAGTTTCTATGGAGCAGGAACGTGTTTCCTGATGCAAGGGGTTTTTTTCGATCAACTATTGAACTGGTGTTCGGATTACGCACCGTGTCTCGCCATCTATCCAGTAACCCTTGTCCAACTGCCATTGAGAAACCTATGCACAAATCCGTGGGAGTCGTGCTGTGGGCAAAAGAAAATGGGGGGTTGGGTGAACAGATTTAGAACCAAACGATGGATCACTGGCACCTTTTCGCCACAAGCCCTATCGGATCAACAGATGCCATTGGAAGAATCTCCCAGACACATAGTCCACGTGCGCATTGGTTATTTACGTGAGGAGGATAGAGATGGGAGGGAAAGATGCGCCATCGATTAGAAAACCAGAAAACGTGTCAAACATCACTCAAGGGACCTTCACTCAAATTAGTTATTTACAGTGAAACATCCAGCTACAACAGTTGTTTGCATACCCGAAGAAAGTAATGGCGAACCGCTGATAGCCTACGGAGTGTCTCTCCATCAAAAGTGCCTTTTCAAGAGAGTTTGAGGAGACTCTTTTGATGGAGAGACACAGACACGCTAACACCGACATCGCACTGTTAACTTACCATGCACGTGACTGGGGGACCCGCACGAGTCGCCGTGTCTGTGACCAGCAGGTCTATAAAAGTGGTCGAACAATTCCCATCTTTCACACTGGACTCAAATATCATGCAACATCGCCGTGACGTTAGATTCGTTCTCGTGTATCTCGCACACCCGCTGCCACGTTGCATCCGCAATCCAACAACAGACTGGGGGTGAGGAAAAATTCACTCGTGCACATCCTGAGGACAGTGGCAGACGCGAGTTTCGCATTCTTGAGGACAAGGCTGGTCACCCACTAAATCCTCACAGAAATTGGTTCAGCTGTTTGGGACGACGCTTTCTTTAACACTAGATATCTATCACCATTCGGGTGGACCTATGCCTTGTAGAATTCTTGTGACAATTATCTTATCTTATATCAGTCTCTTGTTTATATTCGGAGCCACCTGGTGCAAGTGCTTCGTTCGAGTCTTCAATCTCATCAGAAGGGCTGATTACAGTAGGATCGGCCGATTGACAGTTAGCTATTGCAATGTGATAGGATAGAACGTTGGGAGGTAATACCAGTGATATCAGAAGGCCGCGGGGAAAACGACGAGGAGAGTGAGCCCAACGGCAACCATCACGGTCGCAGGCACCGGGCAAATTGAAACCAGTGTAGTTAACGGCGTTGCTCCCCGTTTGCCAGTGGATGCGAGCGCCACAGCCGGTAAGAATATTTCGTCTTTCCTTTTCTTCGTTAAACTCTACTTAGTATTACCAGGTGGCGCCTTTGCAAACCGAGTTCCCGCCAGGCAGCAGCTGCGTCGGGGACACATCCCCGACGCGATAACGTTTCACCAATCTAGTTGTAGGGATACTAGTCTACTCACCCATTCGTTCACATGCCACGTACTCGGTTAACATATCGAATCCCCATATCTTCGTCAGGACTAACATGCATCTCAGCATCAATAATAAGTACTGAGTACAAGAAACATAACACACCAGTCCGTCATTAGATCATGGCCGAGCACACATTTGACGAGTGACCCGAGCAACAACACCTCTCACAGTCAGTCACTCCCCTCACAGCCCAAGGCAAGGGTCCTTCGAGTTCTCAGGATAGTTCCCAGGAGTATGATGGACTGATGGACATGGGAGCTGCTCTCCCAGAAGGTTCCTTCTCCCAGTCTAACCTGAGAACCAAGAGGAGACTTGGCCCAGGGCTGTGAGAAGGGACTGATAGGTATCATCATCCATGCCACTTGACAGACCCACCACAGTGGCCTCTGCCGCACAGGTGTGAGGACATTCACCTTCGTGCTCCTCCGTTTCTTTCTCCGCCCCGAAATTTGAGATCTTCTTGAGGCGGTCGCAAGTGACGGAGAGGCAAACTACCCATTTAGACGACGTCGTGTTTTCCGGAACAACTGCATCGCATGGATTGCATGAATAGGCATTTAAGAACCGTCGTCATTAGTACGAAACGAATAGCGACACCGACACCTACTAGCAGTAAAAACTGACACCGAACGGTCGTGGCAGAGGCCGCCAATCATCACTAGTTTTGTGACCCTCAAGCTTGCGCGTGCATCCGAGCCAAGTGTGAACGTTGAAGGAGCGTGTTGGCTGATCACGATGACGTTTGAAGTTGGCACTAAAAATGGGGAAATGACGCACGCAACCACGATGAGAGAGTGCGAGCAGTATACTGGAACAGTATAAGCGCTACAGGTAGCCTCCATACGTGTAGACGGTGATTCAACTCATCAGAGATGATGAAGCAACCTTGGAGACGAGTGGAGGTATGGTTGTGGCGTGATGATCGGAGATTGGAAATTGACACACTGACGAACAATTGAAAGGTGATCGGGACACTTCGCTACTAACTTAGGCGAATTTGTACTTGTGCTCCCGTCATTTTTGCTCAAGGAAAGTATGTAGATTACTAGAGCAGATGCCTGGCTATCACCTCCACCATTTTTCTTGAGCTGATTCTATTGTCTCTCTTTTTTTCATGGGGCACTGAAAATTTATCACTTTCTGTACAAGCGATCAGTAGTACAGTAATAGGACAAATTTTGCTAATGATTCGGCTCTTAATCCTCCTTGGCGGGCGATTTCTTTTCCTCTTTGCGTTTTCTGCTCTTGATGTCACTCTTTCCTGGAGGGTCCAGCCTATCCGCATCAGCAAAAAACAGGAGAAGGTTCATTCCCAGAGCGAGCAGGGCACCAGTGATGTAGCCCAAAGATGCGCCAGCCGCTGGTGTGAGAGGATATGCCTGCATCGGCGAAAAGTTAACCTTACTGGTTGCATACAGAAAATATAAATTGTAGCTACCTGCCATGGACGGTCCCAGTCAAGCCCAATTGGTATGACGCCAACCCAAACTCCCAGAAATGCACCGTATGTAGGGTAAAGTAGGGCACGCTCATACGGCTTCTTCGTGCTGCAGAAAGGTCAGATTACTAGTGTCGCAGAGTGGGAAATGGTCCGTGAGAATCTCACTTACTCGCGTTCCGCGAATATTCGAACCCAGATGTCGTTCTGGACAACAGCATTGCCAGCGGGAGTCGAGAGGAGAGGGAGCCCGAGACGCGGTGGACCAAGTACATATGCGGGAGGGAAGACGGTGTATAGAGCGAGGAGCAGAGCTAATAGCGCGGTGTGCGGCACATACCTGAGAAAGTAAATGAGGGGATAATCAGTGAAAGGAGGTTAGCTCACTGAATGAATAGCGCTCCGAATAGAATAATAATGGCGTGCAACACCATAGCAGCATACGCAGTGAAGACGTAAGCGTTCCAGATGTCCTGCAGACATCGGTGAGATCACGGCAGGTGTGGGGTGAGAAAGCGTACCCGTTGTTTATGTGGGTCGCCTGCAAGGCGCATTTCCATGGTGCGCGAACCCAGAGTTCCGTCGTGTGCCCACCGGCGTAGCGAACCGGCCCACCAAGGCACGAGCGTGACTACTCCGAGACATGCCCATGCGAGCGTCAGTACCGGCCGAGCGGTGATTGGGTTTAGGAAAGGATGTTGGGGCTTGTCAAGCCCACGAGGGGGTGGTAGAAGGGGCAGGTTAGGAATGGGAGTTGTTGGGAGTATGACGAGGGCAGAAGAGAGGAGTATGAGATGGATTAGAACGAGCGGAGGGTACTGTTTTGGGATGGCATTCGGGAGGGATACGAGTTCTAATTCTGATGCTAACGTATCTTCGGTGTTGGGAAGGTTCAGTTTACGAGGTTTGTTTCCAGAGGTAACATTTTTGAGAGCCTTGCGAATTGACGAGGCCATCTGTCACCTTCACGCTTCAGTCAAAAATTAACAGATTGATCAAGCTCACCGTGCTAACGTACAAAGTACAAAGGAAACCAATCGAGTCGGGTACCGCGTGTATACGTAATTACCTTCTAACGAACAGGCGCCCGGTCCACTTCAACTCAGTCTCCGTCCTGGTGCAATTTGCTCAAGCTCCCTGAGGTCGTTGATACTTTATCATGAAATGGCTGAGAGAGGCAAAAGTATTAACGATCAGCGTAGATACAAAAAGGACTTGACGATGTATGGGGCACGGATCGAGTCCTTACCGAAATCACGCTTTAACCTCTTCGGCAAAAACACCACCACGTGGATCCGAAATCCAATTGTCCCTTCCCATGTGGTCTCATTTCTCACACCTTCTTCACCGTTTTCACGAGCAAGTACAACAAAAACCTTTTTGTGTCCGTATCGCGTATCACCGTTCGACTAAATCTCTACGCAACGCGCCTCGCAACAGGCATCCTCTTCCATCTATGTGAGTCCCATGATTACCATGTCTGATTCCTCCGCTGCATGGGCTACATACACCGCAGTTGCTCACGTCCGCTACAGCAGCCGCCAGTACCTGGCGGTCGGGAAATTCTTTGATTATGAACAGGCTTCTTAACTCCTATATAAGCCCGCAAGAGGAGAAGAGGACGGACAGATCCTGACGCGCTTTACATTCTTGCCTTGCACTCTGCCGCACACCATGTACCGTCCGTCCTTCTTGCTGCTGCTGCTGGGATTCTCCGCAGGCGTGGAAGCCTTTACGCATCCCTATTCGACCCGGAGTCAGCACGGGCCTTTATCGCAGCGGGAACAGTTTTTTCATCCGCGTTCGTCGACAATACGCCACAACCGAAGTGTTTCAAGTCGAGGCAACAACAGGTTTTCAAACCCTGAAGCCGCAAGTGAGCCCCATCGCTCGAGTCTGCTTCTTTCTTCTTAGTCTTCTGCCCTCCAGAGTTTTTGGTAAACGGAAGTACCATACCATTGGTGGACTTTGATGTTGGGGATAGCTGGTCTGGTCTGCTGCCTATCAGCTCCAAACAAAACGAAACGCGCAAGGTATATTAGCGTTGCGCGTCATTGTATATGATGATAGTAACTCTAGGTAGCTGTTCTTCTGGTATTTTCCTCCAAACTCAAACGGAAGCGATGAAGATCTCATATTCTGGTATGCACCGGTCAATCTCGCCCAAATAATCGCTGATCACATCCTAGGACGAATGGTGGACCAGGTTGCTCATCCCTAGCAGGCTTTTTGCAGGAAAACGGGGTATCAAATTTTTATCCTTTCATCATTTATTCGTTTTAATCATGCATCCGTAGCCTATCAGTTGGCAGTTTGGCCAGGCAAAAGCAACTCCAAATCCATACAGCTGGACTAATTTAGGCCACATGCTCTGGGTAGAACAACCTGTCGGAACGGGGTTCTCTCAAGGCGTACCAGACATCCATGTATGTATCTCGTCCTTTTCCAGGGTTTCAACCATTTGACTCAGTTCACTTGATGTGCAGAACGAGACTGAACTCGCGGCGGAGCTTGCCGGATTTTTTCAGGAGTTCTTGAAAGTTTTTACAGAACTGAAAGGAAAAAACTTCTACCTTACTGGAGAAAGTGTGCGTGTCGTATGCTCCAGTGCTGACCTATATTAATGTCCGCTCAGTATGCTGGGCTTTATGTGCCATGTTGGTCGCTTCAGAGTCCTGCAAACTCACACGTCTGATTGGTCCATAGATACTGCGGATTACCTCCTTTCGCACCCCGGTCTCCTAGATTTGAACGTCAAGGGAATATGGGTTGGGTCTCGTCCGTCCGGCCCCCGTCTTGCCACTGCATTAACACTAACGACGAATCTAGCTGCCCTTTCCTGGGATGTCATCACATTTCAGGTACCTGCCGTACACTTCGTACACATGAACGAGAACGCATTTGCTTTCAAGTTGTCCAACTTAATTTTGTGTCTGCGAGTTGTTGCCTGATGCCCTATCTTGTCAGTCAAACTTTTCTCAAACATCTCGACCAAGTCGCAAATGCGTGCAACTACACATCGTATCTTTCCAAGTACTTGAAATACCCGCCTCCACCTGCGCCTTTCCCGTTACCGGGTGCATCGGCCGAGGCAGACCCTGGCTGTGACGTGTACACTGAGATAGTAGAAGCGGCGCTCCTCTTAAATCCCGCATTTGACGTTTATCGCATATTCGATATGGTATGCCTTGTTGGTCTATTTCTCTTTTCCAGTGACGCTCACTTTACACAAGCGTCCCGTCTTGTACGACCCCCTAGGTTTCCCGTGCGTAAAGTCAGATGATGATCGACGGTTACGCTGACGGATGCGCAGTGGCACTTTCCGGCAAATACAGGTCAGCCCAGTGTACTTTAACCGCCCGGACGTAAAAGCCGCGATCCACGCTCCGGAGAAAGTGCAGTGGACCGAGTGTGGCGAGGTTAAATCCGTCTTTGTCGCACCGGGAGATACAAGTCAGATCTCGTCGGCCCACGTTCTGCCGAGAGTGATTGAGCGCACTGAGCGCACGGTCATCGCCTCAGGATTGGCTAACTTTGTACTCCTTAACGAAGGGTGAGTAAGCTTCCGCGCGTGCGCCGCGCGCTCTCTCTCTGAAACCGGAAACAATGTTCTTCCCTCTCACCATCTGTTCGGCTTTACAGATTGAAGATCGCGATTCAAAAGTGAGTCTTGAGGTCCCTGGTCTTTTCGTTCTCTCGTCGCTAAAGGAACCACACGACAATAAAAGTATGACCTGTGCGTATCCAAAGTTTTTTTTTTCTTTTTCCTATCACGATCCATTTTGACCAACTCGGCTTGAACGCCACGGTTTCACAGGGCACGGCAAACAGGGTTTCCAGCATCCGCCTGTTCAGGATTCGTTCATTCTTGATAACGTAGGTGCCATGGGGACCGTGCATACCGAGCGCGGACTAACATTTTACGAACTGCCCCTCACGGGACATATGTACGTCGCGCGCCTTCTTCTCTTTGTCTTTGTCTGTGTGATCGCGTTTCTGACGCCAAGTGGACGAACAGGATACCTCAATTTAACCCACCAGCTGCATTCCAATCGATGCAATATTTACTGGGCCAGAGGAACACACCTTAGCCACTACCCTGTTCGGCAACTTTTCTTTTTTTTTCTTGTTGGTATGGATACCCTTGGACTGTTTACACGCGTGAGGGTTCTCTCATTCAATTATATGCTTAAGTATATGTTGTCTATATATATAAGCTTCCTGCATACACAACGTGGACGATTCTTTCACTTTGCCTTGTTGACGATATCGCTCTACTAGCATCTACAATCTTAATATCAAATTCCAACTATAACGCGCTGCCCTTTTTTTTATTACACAGGACAGCAGGCCGAACTCGAAGGTTCGAGAGAGATTCAGGGATTTTGAATTATCATCTCCACAGTATTAGCTGCATGTATCTTATCTGTCTTTTTTGCAGTACAACAGGATTTTGGTTGAACGCACCAGGCAGAAGAGCAGTTATGGAAAACTGCGCTCGACCAGAAACTGGCAAGATCCGAGTCATGTCTGCCGCGCGCTGACTGATATTCGAGCCCTGGTTAAACGATGGGTGGCCAACGGGTATAAATCCGTCATTCAAGTCTTTCCATCGTGGCGGCGCCAAGATCGATGAGGTGTGTGTGTACACCGAAGGCTTTTTGTCTAGAAATCTAAGTTTTAGCAGAAGAAAGCCAATATTCGCTTTCTTTTGTTTTTTCGCCACCGCCGGCAACAATGCCGCAACCCTAGTGTGAGAGGCGCGGCAGCGGCTCAGACACGATTAAGTCTCAAGGATGTTCGCACGTCAAGTTAGTTCTAACAGTATCATTTGTACATTCATGATTTAATGTTACCTGCTCCGCAAGGTCATGACCAAAAGAAAAGGTGGCGAGTGCGTGACTAGTACAAGCCACTGAACAGCCCAATATACAGTTAAGCGAACCACCACCATCATCACGATCATGTTGGTGGACGTGCAGGCTAATGGAAATACCGGGAACGTCTGAGGTTTTTCTCGTTGCAGTTTCGATCAGTGGAGACCCGTCCGACGCCCACTCTGGACGTCGTGTTGGCAGTCACTGGCCACTACTGACAGTTGAGCGCGCGAAAGAGAATGGTGATCACACGACCGTGGACTCTGACGAGCCGGCTATAGCCTTGAGCGTTATTTAGCGCGAGATGTGGAGGGCACCGGGAGGTGACAGCTTCCAGCTGCCAAAAGTCCCTATCTGTGGGGGTAGGAGGGGAGAATTGAACAGACAGATACCGGTTGTTTGTTCACAAAGAAAAAAAGTTTGAGAAATGAGTGATTTGTGATCTGGGGCCCAGCAGTGACGATGGCCCGCACGACGAAACATGAGACCAAATCAAGATGCCAGCGTCCTGTTCTGTGGCGAAATACCGTGGCCGAAGGTTGTGGCTGAAGTCGATCGATTGCTGTTCTTATACAATAAGTGGAATACTCTACCGAGGGTCCTCAAGCGTCGCCAATCATTCTATCCATCAGCGATCGAGCCTCCGTCTTTCCGAGGCTACGATAAGGGTAGATGTGAGTTCGGAACGGAGCCGAGCTAAATTGAACGCGCCTGACTTCGGATATACGTGCAACGAGGTCATCTACAGTATATATCGTAGCTTCTCGTTTCATCTTTAAATCAAGATTCCAGAAATTCAATCTGTGAGTTTCAGAAGAGGGCGATTATGAAACAAAATAAAATCCACCAACCCTGAGCTGGTGTATGAACTTTGAAAGAGTGGGCTTGGTTTGGTATTGCGTGCACGATCTGCGCTTCTTTCATAGAGTTTGCCTACCTCATAGGTACGTACCACCTGGAGAATCAATAATTGCCCCCGTGATTGCCCAAGATGACAGGTACAATCAAGAATGTCGAACTTGCAGCACCAGAAAAAAAAAATAAAGTTCTCAACTTGCAACCTCGAGGCCAAGAGACATGACTTATCACGAGACGTGATGAGGATCGGAAATCGCCGCGACGCCGCCAGCCTGAGCCCAAGGTTTTATTACAGTAATAATTTACGCCTTGTTAGTCCTCGACGTCCTACAGTATCATAGCCGTCCTCGGTAAAGTCATGAGAGGAGAGACGCACGACGCACTGGCAGAAAAGATGGACGGCGGGGGGCACAAAAGAGAAAGAAAAGAGGTGTTCCGTGGATCGCCATCGGCGGTCTATCTAAAAGGTCCCGCCCCCGTTTGAAAAAACAAAACAAAATACAAATCATTTTGCGCCTCGAGGCCAATTTGGGGTTCCGGGTTCCCGATCCCAAACCCTTTTATTTTTAATTTTTTCTCGATAAGTTAGTTAACTTATCCTTGGGGTTAACAGGGAGACGAACCGAGCGAAAAGGAAACGACTAAACTGATTGATCTAATGAACGGGTTCGGGGATCTAGCTCGTGAGATGGGGTCTAAGGACAGGAGAAGTTGGGCGGCGGCGGGGCGCGGGGCCACGGGATGTCCGATGGCGCTCGGCACACTATTTTAGGGCAGAGTGTTGGGAGGGGTAAATGTATACCGCTGTCAATAACTACTTTTTTGCAAGGGAGGGGTGGTGCCTGGTCGTGTAGGAAGAGGTGTGTGTGGACTAATGCTGTACTATGCCGGATCCTATCATGGAAGAACAATTTTATCCAACATCTCGCGCTCCTTGTGCGGTTTGGAGGCCGAGAGCGTTAACTTAGCAGAAGGGGGCACAGGTTAAGGGGTGCCATTTCGCGGCCATCATGGTTCAACGTTCAACCACGCGCCTTCCCATAACTTTTTGATAGAAGTTGTGGAGCCCGTCAACTCCAGTTGGGTAAAAATCGAGTCGGGGTGCTAGGCACCAATCGCCGCACGAATACAAGAAAGGTTAGTAAGGGCAACACAGCGAGCTAGATAAAAGTCCGCTGAGAAAAAACCAACAGCCGTTCAAAAGCCCTGATACAGTTAAACTCATGACCGCTCAAGTTGAATGGCAGCTTCTTGGAAGTACTGTAGCAACAACAATTTTCGAATTCGTATTGACACTTGACCGAATTACAAGACCTGGCAACCGGTATAAAATTTACATGGCGATAAGTAGTGCTTACTACGACGATGAATGAAAGGAAAGAAACCTAGAAGAGAACAATGTGAGCACAATCAAATTTGTGAAAGATGTGTGCGAAAACGGGAGAGAGGTCAGTATTAGCATGGATGATCGTCAGCGCTCGTCCATTAGACAAACTTAGTGCTTGACTTCTATTGTATTCGATCCTGCCTGAGAGGTTTAGAGAGTGAACTCACCACACACCCGTCCCCGGCCAGCCACCCATGTCCGACTAACGCCCTCTGTAAATCCTTCGAGCGCGAAACATCTCCCATACCTATGAACAAGTCAAAAATCAGCACCTGAACCAATTTTATACCCTAAAAGAGAAGGCTCAGAAATTTGGGTATAGAAACAAAGTAGTTCATGAGCCCAGTGGCTTCGAAGTAGCGATTCAAAATTGACTCGTCCCTGCGACGAAATTGTATGTAGAGACGACTTACCTGTACAGTACTGTAAGTGTTCGATCCAAGACGACGAGGCAGCTTATTTAATAATTTGGTTCAATTTTTTTTTCACTTATACGGTGCACGTGCACATGTTGAGGGCAGGCGTTTCGGATTTCGGAGCGAGGGGTCATTAATGGCGGGGACACCGTTCTTGCCCCTCGGACTCTGTACGCGGCGGCGAAGGTAAAACGTACGCCACCTTGATGAGTGGCGAGAATGAGTGGCGACAATACAGTGGGGGCTGGCAAAATTAACCTGCTGATGGTGGTTACACACAAAAGGCGGTACACCTCAACCCATCGGCGGAAGAGTCCAACTGACGTGTGTTGTGTTGTAAGTCTTTGCTGTATATGGATTCATCATTTCGCATCCATTCCGGGGTCTGTTTTCACCGATTTTGTACCATCCCGTTGAGCAGTGAACCCTTAGACTAGGTACCGGCAGCGGGCGTAGGCGGCGTGTCGGAGAAAACTCGCTACGACCAGCACCACTTCACAGTCCGCAACACTAACCGATTTGTCTTGGGACGGCATTGCAACTTACTAGTCAGGGAGCCCCATTTCACATAGCACATTATTTGACCCCTACTGGTCAACAACACGAGCTGTAATGATGTCACACAAATCATCGAAATGTGGAGCGGACCCCCTAGTGGATATGCTGGCTTCTCGAGATTGTATTTCTTGTGACTTGTGAGAACCAGTGAGGGCAAGACTGTACGGCCACTGTCGGTTGTTTACTAACGCCGATGGTGGAAAGGGTAAACGGATATACGATGATCGGGGGATGCTGAAGTCATGGCTAACGCAAGGACGACGGGATCAGCGAGTGATATAGGGTGGTTGACACGGAGCTCCGAGGCGACGAGCTGGCTAGATGGCCTCTGAGAGCCTCTTGTGATCGTGGGAAGATGTGACATGTGATACTATACAGTATAACTCACTTAGCTTTTCAAAATTGGAAATTAATGATATGGGATGAGGAATGGCCCTTTAATTGGGTCTCCCGCTGACTCTCCTCTAATGTCTCCCCTTTCATCCGCTACTGATGCATCAACCCCCGCAGAATACGTTTGTACCCTCCCATTCTTGTACAGCTGCGGTTTCCCTAATTATTTCTTAGCTTAGAGGCTCTAGAAGCCTATATCCAATCTCAGAAGGCCCTTCTTGCTCGCACACAATCCGATGTAGACCGCCTTCGTCACCTACGTGAGCAGGCTGTCACCGATCCAGAAGATTTTTTTGGCACCTTGAACGAAAAGGTTTCTTCATCTTCTATGACTATATGCCCCCACACACTAACCTCACGATCGTAGCTCAATGACGGCATTTTTCGCCTCGATTGTCAGCCTGATATTGTCGCGGAAGTCCAGGATAAAATCGATTGGGACCTTTTCAAAGGCCAAGGTATGGATCTTCATGCCTCCTTTTTTCTTTAACCCTTACTAAACTGCTTCACCAACAGATCCTACACCTCTCCGCACCTTTGCCGCTGACCTTCGTGCGGCTCATAACGCGCGATCGCAACCATCGACCAAACAACAAAGCGCATTATCATCGGCTCAACAACTAGTGCGTAATGCGAGACGCAAAATCATCGAGCCAGTGCTTGCCTCGTTTGAGCTTTCGTCCGACTCGTCCGATGAGGAGCAACAACCGGCGCCTGATAGCCTTCACAGCACGCGCCAAAAGGAGCAGCTGCGCCGCATACATCTTCGCAAAAGTGGGCTCACTCTTCGCGCATCAGCAGTGCACATCCGATGTGATATCGAAGACGAGAGTGCCGATGTCGACATCGCAACCGATGGCGAGCCGTTGGCATCCACTCACGGCAGCCTGATTACGTCCCTGCCATCTCCTTATCCGGCCGAGCTGCCTGCTACGTCAGCTTCTAAAGTGCGGTCTCCACGTCATCCACGAATCCGCCGGCCATTACCGAGTCCCCCGTTAGTATCGAAGGCAAAGATTCTTGCTCATTCGACCAAGCAGTCTTCTGGGTCAGACCGACCCCGTCTCGAGTCCTCGCTCGTTAAAAAGGAGAAACCAAAGTCCGAGACGTACAAGCAGGCGTGGTCCATCTCTGAGCAGCACCTGCTCGAGCGTTTGCTCACCGAGATTCCCGATGGTGAGAAGAACCGGTAAGCGACCTCGTTTCGCTCTGCGACGGGCAGTGCTGATATTGTAAATATTTTCAGATGGTCAAAGATATCCAAGGCTATGGGCGGCCGCCGCACGCCACGTCAAGTTGCAAGCCGCGTGCAAAAGTACTTTGAAAAGTTAAAACTTTTTGGTGTGAACGTTGAGGGAGTAGCCATCTCGTGACGAGCCAATCATATTACTAGTAGTATCTTGCATATGTTATAGCTCCACCTTATTTTTTTAGTAGCTTAGCGATGACGCTTGGGTCTGGACCATGACCTGATATCTTTTATCGTACGCACGTTGACGTATTTGATGACTCGATGATGAGACGTATTATGGATGACGACGATCACCTGACTGATCACATTCAAAGGAAGTTGATTTCGGGTCCATCACAATCGTTCGTTCAACGTTCAACCTCTCGAGCTAACTCAACTCCTTTCTTGCCATGGCTTCAAAATTTGACCCAAATCAGGCCCAGAATCTTGCAGAGGTAAAATCCCAACTTCTCCCACGCATTCTCGCTGGTTTCTTGTCAGCTTTACTAAACCGGTTTTTGGTTATTGTAGATCGAGAAACAGTAAGTCAAAACGTCAGTCCTTCTGGATCGAAAACGCCTGATTTGTTTTGCAGGTTTGCCGTGAAAGCAGTTGAGCATGCACAGGTACGCATATACCGCATCCTCATCCTTGAAAACGGGTATCACTTTTCGTTTGTTTTTTTGCAGACGTATTGGAATCTACTCGAGAAGATTCCGCCGCGTCAGTTGAAGCTTACGAGGTTTGTTGCTGCTGCTCTCCATGTCCCCCGCCGCCGAGTCGCTGGCTGCCCAGCGTTATGGGGCTGGTGCGCTCGCCGGCGCAACGCCATATGTGGTGTGATTTTGGCTTACAAACAGAATTTGGCGGCGGGAAAACAGGTTTGACGACGAAATCTTTGAGCATACGATGCGCGATTTTCCCGAGTTTGCGGATGCGCCTCATAGTGGTCTCGTCAAGCTAGACGAGGATTGGATAAAGAGCAAAGAGGGCAAGGAGCGCTGGCGCACTTTTATCAACGCGTACGTCTTGAACATTCTCGTCATCCCCTGGCTTTTAAAGTTTTTACCTACTTTTTATGGTTTTTACGACACGATCGACGCACAGATATGAGAAGAAGATCACAGACTATAATTTTGGTTCGTTGATTCGTACGGATGCGATGAGGGAGTATAGTGAAAGTAACACAATCTTTGGTGCGGTTTTGGTTTTTTTTGCTCAATCTGTCGTCGTTCCTGATGGGGACATTTCGCGACCAGTAACACGAATACAGGTGAGAGTGCCGTTCGCTCTCAAAAGTCACATCTCACACCCGCTGGTATGCATGTACACAGTTCTATGCTATTGAGGTACGCCCCGACCGTATTCGAGCTTTCCCCAAATAGTCACATTCGAATGCGCGCACAGATCTCACGCAATAGACTCGGCATCAATGACGAGGCACATGAGGTTGCCAAGGAGGACGCACGCCAGGAGCGCGAGAAGGCGGAGAAGATAAAGGCGGGTAAGAAGAAGAGCAGTGCGCCCTAGCTTGCCGACGTAATGCGCCCCCCCTCGGCTCGTTCCTATCATGGGAGAGGTCTTGTCCGCACGGTAACTAGTGGCGTGGACAGGGGCGAGCAAGTCTCATATGTACAACCTAGTGTTCATGTTCATTCATTCTTTCCCCTCACTCTGTCATCGGGGTTTAATGGCTTTTGATATCACATGATGAGATCCGCGATAATAGGCTGGCAAATAGATAACTTGTCAGCAAATTTGTGTGCAGTGGTCCTATACTGATCTGTTAGGAACGTTCTGACGGCGTTCCACAAGAAACCAATTGAACGACGTAGTTGTTTAATAGCCGTCCCGTGACATGAGTCGATACCTGATGCTTGATGGTAGTGGAAAAGGCGTGGGTGTAAACTGATAACTAGATAACTGGTTATCGCCGGTCTTGATTAAAGTGACCGGCTATCGAATTTGGACAAACACGTGCTCTGGAGAGGCGTATAATAGGGTTCTCCGCCAGTCGTTTGGAAAAGTAAGAGGAAAAAAACGCGTTCAGTGATCCCAAGGAAATACGTAGAGGAGGGGGGGACCTTGAGGCGCTGCTATCGTCAGTATACTCTCTTTTAATTAGAACTATGGTTTGGGGTATGTTTTTCTTTTTTCCTGTGTGGTTCTTGATGACCCTAGTAAGCCGTTCAAGAGAGTTTGATTGCAACAGACAACCTTACGCCGGCCTCACTTTTGCTCGCCGTTTCCTGCAAAATTGCGAGAGAAGAAGAACACGGAAGTACTTGTCAAAAAGCTTTTTTTGTCCGCTTTGGTTGTTTTTCCCCCCCACCCCTTGCTTCTAATTTCGCCTCTCCACCCCAAGGCACTGGCAGGGACAAGCAAAACAAGCTCAGACGCAAATATGGATCGTAGTCCCGGCAATTTCCCTCTTTCAAAAAAAAAAAAGAAGACCCCAGACGGAGATGACCGGTGAAACTGTGGGTACGCATGGGAAAAAAAACAAACAAACAGACAGACAATTGTAAAATGAACATCAGGAAGAGGCGTGTATGGAGATGAGATGGAGGGTGTGGCAGCGCCAGGGCCCAGGGGCGAAAAAAATAGCGGGATTCTCGATGAGATCAGCGGGTCAAAAACTTGTGTGAGTTGAAAGGGTAGGAAGTCGGACAATTCCACGTGTACAGAAACTTTTTACCTTTGGTGTGTGTGCGATGGACGACCCACTTGATAGTTGCGGGGGGAAATATCCCCACCGTGACGAACTGAGTGCCGAGCTCATCGAGGGGGTTGTTAGTGACACATGATTTGGTTTGTTGAAAAGGGTAACGATGTAACCCGTGATTTGCGCTCAAAATGCGTGTTTTCTTTTTCGCGTTTTGTTTTGAGCCTGAGTACGCCGCAAAAAGCATTTTCGACGGGGATATTATTGTAAACTCAACTGCAGGGTTGATAAAGTTGCAACCACCAACGGCGGATGTGAGGCCCCGTCGATGGTTGTGGGGACCGTAACTTAACTGGAAGGTGTGGGGTTGTCGTGTCACAGGTTTTACTGTATTGCGTGTCCGTGCCTTCGAGCTCAAGTATTATGCCGTAACGATCCAGATTAGCACTGGAGATTCAAAGGCAGCAAGCTCGCTTTCAACGGACATTTAACGTAAGAAAGGGGGGAGGCACTGGGCAGCGCCGAAGCGCTGAACCAGATCTCGTGTAACTGGGACCGCTCGGAGTTGGTTGATGGGTACAAACACGCGAGATTTATGCATGACAGATGACTTTTTGCGCCGTCGGAGGTTAGGACCGACTGGATAAAAAAAGTCGGTCCCGCTCGGCTATTGGTACAGTGCATAAATTGCTGTCACGGTACTGTCCGTCGGCGTAGCGCAGTGGAGGAGGCGATCAGGCTTATAGTATAGTACAAATCACAAGGTTGTTTTTGGCACACCAGTATTAATTAGATCCGTTTTTCTCCTTTTAGATGGCGCTAAAATATCACTGCTCCGTCAACTTATAGAGGAGGCGCACGAATGTGAGCGGATTAGGATTAGTGCGAAAGGGAATAGAAGCCACGGCCAAAAGACGGGAAGTCACGAGACGAGTACAAGTTATTCGCAATTGAAAAAAAAAACGGGATTCTGCGTGTTTGATCGCGCCATCATCGTAAGCTATCTACATATAAATGGGGAAAAGCAAAGCAAAGATGGTTTTGAGACGGTTTCAACGCCACAACATATCACAATTCACCGGAGTTTTCCGAGTTCCGGAGAAAAAAGAAAATCATATGAGTAATCTAGCGCGACTTGTCACGATCATGTGTGTATGTGACAAGTCGCGTGTCTGCATGTCCTCTCATTTTTAGTCTTTTCCGGCCATGGCAGACGATGATATCATTTCGATATCTTCTGGGGAAGAACAACAAGAACAAAGACGTGTCATTCTTGAATCTGCAATTCTCAATGTGGTCAACGCTCTGGGCGGTTGCGAGGGTGGCGTCTATCGTCTCGGAGACGAAGTGTATGGATGTCTGAAAGACCTCAAAAAGTACTGGCGAAAGGATGACACCGACGACGAGCGCACAGTCGCTCGGATCTTATGGGCCTCACGCGTCCTCCCCAACGATCTCATCCCTATCATCCTCGAGACAGCCGGAAAGGGTCACGTCGAAGACAAGCGAGCAATCGCCTGTGTCGATCTTGTCACAGCGATGACATGGCCGATTGACCTCGCTGAGGAACTCAAGGAGCTAGATGAAGAACTGGATCGCGGTACGGATTACACCCAGCTTCTGCAGAGCCATCTGCACTACAAGGCGGCCCTACTCAGACCTGGGGTCTTGCAGGCACTCTTTAGCATCGCCTTGCCCTGTCTCGCTCGCGGACCCAAGACGAGAACGGAACGCGATGTACAGATCGTCAATGTCGTCCTCCACCTCGTGCGAAATCTCGCATTCATCAAGGACCTCCCCGCCAATGTCCATCTGAGCGCCGACCAGGCAGAGTTTGCATCGTTACAGAGCAAACTGATTCGCACGCTTTCCGAATCCCATTTTCTTGACCTTCTTCTCACCATCGCCTCGAGCGCGACGAGCAATGCCATGTTCAATAGCTGGAACACCCTCGTCCTCGAAATTTTTTATCTTTTATTTCGGGGAATCAAACCAGCCAGTCTCACATTGGAAACATCTGCCGTGAGTTTTTTTTGCCGAGAATTGTTCGCTCCCTGCAACGAAGCTTTGTTTGTTCTCCCCCCGGCAGCAAACGAAACAGAATCTACAACAACTCCTGACCGTAGAGGACCGACGCCGTAGAGATTTCGCACGCAACGCACCTTCGCGTCACTCGCGTTTCGGAACCACAATCTCGGTGCGATTAAACCCAAAGAAGACTTTGACGCCATCGGGCCCCGCCGCCGCTGAAGGCGATGCAGGCAACCCGATCGCTCCCGACGCACCATCGTCCCAACCACTCGTCCTACATCGACAACAGGCGCTGAGTAAAGATTCTGGATCCGTGATCGATCTTGTGAAACGACAGAATAGACAAAAGGGGAAAAAGGAAGATGAGTTTGCCCGTAACGACAATTTGACTCCGGAAGCCAGGACGGTCCTGCGTGGTCTTGCTCGCGCATTCATCGAATCTTGCTTTAATCGTGCGCAGCCATCTCCTTGTGTACCTTTTTGTGATCCTAACGATGTTCTTTTGATATGTAGCTTTCCTCGCATCGTTACTCAAGGATATCAGATCGGAGCGCCCGAAAATCACTGAGAAGGATAATCTGCGTTTGTTGTTTGTTACCAAATGGTTCCTGGAGTACTTTCTCGCCGTCCGGGCGCAGGAGAAATCATCCGAGCCGTGGGCCTTTGGACTCGTAGGCGAGGTCATCGAACGCAGTTGGGTCGTGTGGGTGCTCAAGCGTATGAACGGCGCAGTAGAAGATAAGGTAAATTGGATTTGACTATTTCTAATTTTTGTTCATTCGTTTTTCCGCGTAGCCCAAGTTATGGACTGAGCTGCAGGCGGGTATCGAATGCCTGACGCAATTACTCGCGCTCCTTGAAGCAATGGCCTCTAATGACTCTGGAGCGGGCGAAGGGACAGAGCTCCGAGAGGCTGCGGACCTACTCCAGCAGCAACTTGTCTACAATGGCCAAGTACTCGATGCCGCGCTCGATGCGCTACGCATATACAAGGATGGCACGCAATCACTCACGTTCCTTCGTGCCAGCGTGCACCTGGCGTATGCACTCATGCGAATGCTTGAAAAGTGGGCAAAAGTGAGCGGTGACGGCTCGTACGTGCGCAAGCGGGCCAAGCCCAAAAAGAAACGGAAAGCCAAGAGTTAGTGTTACATCTGAGATTTGTGGGGTCTGGGGCTGACATCCGAGAGTAACAGCTCATGGCACTGAAGAACCGGATAGTATTCCCGATGTTGAGGAGGAACAGGTTGTGGAGGCACAACCTGAAGGTGAGGTGATTGAAGAGACGATGTTCACGTTTGATGCCTTTGAATTGGTAAGAGGAGCACGAACACACTCCCGACTCGGGCCGGTACTCAACCGAACCACCAGAAATTCGCAAACGCGGACATCACACAATCGCTGTTGACCTACTTGGGGCGTTACAAAGAGTTCACTTCACCCGAAGAGATGAAACGCATCGTCAGCTTATTGCACCGGCAAGCGATCCGAGCAAAAGCTGAGGGACTGTTCTTCCAAGTGAGTCGATAGTGCGCGCATGAGGCACATCATTTCGTGGGCGCTGAACGTTCGGTCAGGTATCCGCACTGAATCTGTTCAAAACCATCCTTTCTGATCAAAGGTCATTCCCCAAAGATCAACCGTACAAAGATCTCGTAGCGCTTATCTCCTACATACTCCGTCAATTCTTCAAGGCCGTTGAGGAAGATTCGTTCGTGCTTATAGAGGTACGTTGTTCAGATCATTCTTCTTTGAGGTACATATCCGAGAGCTGGTCATGTGCGTAGGCCTTCTTCCCGAAGAACCGAAATCGATGGAAGAGGTATTCCAGTTGGGAACCTGAAACAAAGACGAAGAACAAGGAGGACGTCGGCGCGCGATTCCCGCCGGATGTACAAGTGAAGAAAGGATTCATGTGGAGCGAGCAACTTGGTATCGCCATGGCCGTACTCCAGGAGACGGGCCAGAGCGAGCTGATTAAGTGGGTGAAAGAGGTCTGTTGGGTTCCTGCACAAAGATCCTCGGAGAGAGCGCATGACTGATGGGATTGCCAACAAAAAGATTTTGACTATTGCCATTGCGCAGCGGCGTCGCATCGAAGAACCCGTCAATGACGCTTCAGACGATGAGGGAGGCGAGAATAACGGTGATGATGCGAGTGAGTCGAGGCCCACTGTCAAAACAGTGTCAGATCTGGCTCGAAGCAACCGCATAGCCGACTACGGTGCGTTGTTCTTCTCCCCATAGTTTCATTTGATTCCGGATAGAATTGAATCCAAAAAAAAATTTCCTTTACAGCGATCCCATACACGACGGATGTACAGGCGGACGCGGCGACGAAAAATCCCCAGCTGAAATTGATGTTTCGCCTAGTGCGCTTCCATGTCCAGGATGAAGGTGAGCAACGTTTCGGTATTTTTTTTTTTTGGTTTTGAATCTAATCCCGCCGCGGAAACCGCGTCTTGTCTCATGCCTTTTGCGAACATTGTACTAGATGCGGATGAACTCGAGTGGTACATCCCCGCGGGCATCGACTTGCCCGATCTACAACGATCGTTGACCGTCATTGAACAATTTGAGCAGACGCCGTTCGACACGCAAGGAAAACGTGCATCAGAATTGCTGAACAAGAAGCGAAGACGACGACGACGGAAACGGTTGGTCAAGACGAGCTCGGGCTCGGATAGTGACGACGACGACGACGAGCCGCCTCCACGAAAGGCACGGAAAGCACGCGAACAGCAGAATTACAAATCGGCGCAGTTCATCGAGGACAGTGAGGAAGAATATGGACGGGACATTGACGAATTTTTCGTTCATGAAGCCGAGTTGCGTCAACGCACCGCACTCGCCGCCGTCGATAACGCGTTGAACATCGGCACGATGCGCCCGACGGGCACGAAGAAACGTAGACGTGCACAGCCGACACACGGCGACGCCACTGCTCCAGACCGAGATACGAAGCGGAGGGCGATACAATCACATCGAATCGATGGACTTGGAGCGCCCAGCCGCGACCACGACGATGATGATGATGACGGCGCCTACGAGGGAAATAATGCGGCTGGGCTCACGCGCCGCACTTTATCTTCCCATTCTTCTTCTTCCTCTTCCCCTTCTGATCTGGATGGTCTTGATGATGATGGTGGTGGTGGTGTT